>CAEGAE010063890.1:0-12470 GCA_903067095.1 Girardinus metallicus | reverse complement strand
CGGGCCGAGCCGGACCGAGCCGGGCCGAGCCAGGCCGGGAGGGCCGGGCCGAGCCGGGCCGAGCCGAGCCGAGCCGGGCCGAGCCGGGCCGAGCCGAGCCGGGCCATTTTATCAACATTCAGAGTTAATCCAGATCTCGTCACACATCGGGCGGATGAACATTTCACTTTTACTCTGCAGGGATAGAAACACGGACTGATGTGAAATGACACCGACTCACCTGGCAGCGTCATCAGACCTGAACTCACTGATCAGATTCACTATTTTAGAGACGATTCTCCTGCTTCAGTTCACCTTCTGAGTCAGCAGAGGAACTTCTCCTCCTCCAGCTTGTTGTACCAGCAGCAAATGTTCCGGGATGATGGGCTGGAAGGATCCGAGTCTGAATAGATCAAATCTTCTCCTCGGTTTGTTCTGCATGGATTTTTGCTCAACGTCACTTAAGCCAAAGTTTTTCCTGATTTCCTGTCAGTAGCGCTGCGCGCTGTCAGTGTCGATTTATTGATTGATTGATTTCACTCACCTCCGCTATGTACTCTGTGCATAAAGCTGAAAATATCTGCGCGGCTGCACCAGAAATCGTAACCTTCAAAATTATGGACAACCTAAAGATTTTTGTGTTTAACAGAAAACATTTGGGTAAGAAAACTTCGAGTAGCGCTTCAACAGCAGGAATGTGACGTCGCTCATATCAGTGGAATAACAGAACATGTCTGGATTAAAATAATTTTTATTAATCTGATGTTTTCAAAGGGACTGAAATCTGGGTTTTGTGAAAGAGCGTGGAAAGTGAATCACTGAAATAAACCAACTTTTGTTTTATCTTAACTGATCTTCAGGTGTAAAGACAGGAGGCATGAGTGGATGATAAAAGTATTTATTATTCTGTATAAAATCTGTTTGGTAGCTGCATATTTCTCCACTCCTGCAGCTGGTACAGAGTATAAAGAGGAGCGAAATGAATTAACATCAAAATATCAGATTTGGTTTCCAGACAGTTGGCACTTTAGTTTCAGACATCGACCCCCAAAACATGACGGATAATAAAACTGACTGAGACGTTTCTGAAATAAATTAGCTTTAAAGTTGCTTTCTACATAAATAATTTATCTTTCACAGAAAAGTCTGTTCGTTTCATCCAGGAAGGACAGCAGAATAAATAAATCCATATTTACATGTTTAATAAGGAACAGGCACTTCTTCAGCCGCCTTCCTCCTGACTGAGTTTCACCTCAGCCACCTTGAGTTTCACCTCAAGGTGGCGCTAATGGAGGGCGGGGGCTTCCTACCACACACACACACACACACACACACACACACACATCTGGGTTCAGCCTCCAGTTTTGGTCTTCTCAGGGATGGTTGCCATGGAGACAGTAGCCATGCACTTCTATGCAACAAGTCCATCTGGCGTCCTGCATCGTCTGGATATGCAGTGAGACGCAAACCGTCACCATGGCAACGCAGAAAACTAAGCAGGCCAGAGGTCAGTGTGTGCATGCTACCAGTACTCTGGACCAGTTTGAACTGGTTCCACAGCAGATCCACCAGCAGCTAACAGGGAGAGGCTCACCTGGCCCAGAGCTGGAGGAAGTATTCACTCCACTTTCCTGTCGCATTAAACCCTGCAGATCAAACTAACGGTCAAACAAGCCGAGAAATCTCTCCACACCCCCAGAGTCCAGAGCCGAAACAACAGAAACACCAACTTCATGTCTGCGTCTGGAACTACAGTCAAACACGGTGGTGGTGGTATGATGGCCTGGGCTGCTTCGCTCCTTCAGGGTCTGGACATCGGCTGAACTTCTGGAGGAGACGATCCGGAACAAAAACGTCTCCAGATGGTCTGAAATGCCACTAAATGGTTAAGTTAGCGTTAGCATTAGCACTGACTTCGTCTTCCCCCTCTGTCAGACCAGGCCACGCCCCCAGCCCCTCCTGGCTCCGCCCACTTTGGTGGGATTTTTCAGGCAGGTAGATGTTCCTTTTAATAAAACAGGATTATGTTTTAAAATCTAATTTTCATATTTTTTCAGGCGATGAATGACTGATACTCATCATATATTAATATTTATAACTGCACCAACGTGTTTGATGAGCCTGAAAACGGGGAAAAACAGAAACAGGTGCTAATACTTTGTCCGAGCCTTTCCGGGCCGTAACAGGTCAGAACCAAACCAGAACGGCTCTAAATGGTCCAGATGAAACCCGGGGATTATTCAGATTATTCAAGCGGATCATGTTGCTGCCGGCTCTACCTGAGGATACCCCCCACCCCCAAGGCATTGTGGGTAAAGCAGGACCTGACTGCCTCAGCTCAGGAGGTCCTTCTGGTCGAAGACGATGAGGGTCGAAAGGTAGATGGCGACGGCGCCGAAGAGGGCAGAGCTAGCGATGTAGGCGGTGACGGATCCGGCCAGCTGGACGACGGCGCCCATGAAGAGTGTGGGGATGACCTGCGACAGAAGGAAGGTGCTGTCCAAGATGGCGAAGTCCAGTCCCACGCCGCGCCGCTCGCCAACCGCCTCGCCCGGCTGGAGGGGAGAGTATTCAAACCCGTCCTGCCTGGAGTGAGGCGGTTTGTGGTTCTGGACCCCGCCCTCTTCCTCTGCGGGGGTCAGGTAGACGGCGTCCCGCCCCGCCGCCACGCCATTGCTGTGCGAGGTTCTGGGTTTCCCCGGAGACAAGTAGACCTGCAACGAGACGCAGCGACAGAACGGTCAGCGCCGCCGCTACTGGGGGCGCTGACACTTTGACCTCAGCACTGGGGCAGTGGTGGAGAAAATACTCAAAGAAGTACTTCAGTAATAGTACCACATTAACATTTTTACTTCAGTAAAAGTAAAAATGGCTTTTAAAAATACTTCAGTATTAAAAGTAAAAGTACTTGCTGAATGCTTTACCTAATCGCTAATACAACATCACTCAGTGAACCTGTCGTACTTAATCTTAATACATCAGTAATGAGCCATTTAATGAACTATGCACAGATAAAGCATGTTGTTATTGTGTTTACTCTCCATAACAAAGTTTAGACTTAGATATGTGATTCTATGCATCATCATTTCAGGGAAACATCTGGTCTCCTGTCCTAACATAACTGAACTTCACTTTCTTGCCACTAGAGGCTTTTATTTAGAAAGAAACCCAGGAGCCACGTAGCAGAGCCGTAGTCAAGCCCACCGAACCCGAGACCGAGACCAGCGCCGCGCTACATGACACTGTAACATTAAGTGTACCTCTCAAAGCGGCTTCTCTGATTGATCTGAAACACCAACATTCCCATAAAACACATGTGACGGGCCCTTGTCACTTTGTGAACGAATCCCTGTTTACCTGTTTTCTCCCTGCAGCTGATTGGCTGGAAAGGCTTTAAAGGGATCAAGCCCCCCCACCAGGCGAGCGAGGAAGTTTGGATGAACACCAGCGTGGTCATGTGACTCTGAGCCTTGCTCCCGCTGCCATTTTCATCGATGCCACTTTCTGTTCGTTAACCTCCTGTTTGTGTTGTTTGGTCTGGGAATCGCAGGCGAAGCTGGGTTTTCTGCTTTTTGGTTGGAGGGTGAGCGATCCTGGGAGGCAGGGTGAGGGGAGCGGCCCGAATCCGACGGCCAACTGCTGGCTGGTTCGTGAATTCTCCCACACGTTTGTTCATTTTGCCACGACTCCCAGTACCTCCGTGTCCAGACTTGGGTTGAATAAAAGCTCCTTGTCATATGTAAATCGGTCTGGACTCCTCATGTTGTGTGTCCTGTGTGGACCGCAACAATACCCAGATATTAAACACTTAGAGCTGAAATAAATGCAACCAGTATCATTATCAGTTCAAACTCCTCATTCTGCTTTGCTTCCATCTCTGTGCCACAATCCGCTGAGGTCTCCTGCCACCCCTGAAACATATCGCCCTGGGCGGTTGCCCATATCGCCCACAACTGTCTGCACTATTAAACAGCAATCAAGGCAATGGATTAACAAAGCTCAACTATGAACTCTGACCAATGAGCAACAAGCAAGAAGCAACGAGCAGAAGGAGAACCGTGACTGTTCTCACCGTCTGCCGCCATGACAGGAGACGATCAATCAAAGATCAATGAGCAGCTCTGGTTCCAACGTCGTTTCGTTTATTCGGCAATTAAATAAATCTATATATTTTAATAGCTACTGCAGTGAAGGCAGAGCATCACAGAACAAAGAACGGCTCTCAGTGAGGAATCAGTCCTACAGGACTTAGTAAAGATCCGTCCAGAAGAATCGGATCCTTCCTGAATGTCACAGCAGACTTTGGTCAACACTCGGTCAACACTCGGTCAACACTCGGTCAACAGTCAACACCTCGGTCAACACCTCGGTCAACACTCGGTCAACACTCGGTCAACACTCGGTCAACGGTCAACACTCGGTCAACACTCGGTCAACGGTCAACACTCGGTCAACACTCGGTCAACACTCGGTCAACAGTCAACACTCGGTCAACACTCGGTCAACACTCGGTCAACGGTCAACACTCAGTCAACACTCGGTCAACGGTCAACACTCGGTCAACACTCGGTCAACGGTCAACACTCGGTCAACACTCGGTCAACAGTCAACACTCGGTCAACACTCAGTCAACACTCAGTCAACAGTCAACACCTCGGTCAACGGTCAACACCTCGGTCAACACTCGGTCAACACCTCCACACAATAATTCAGCGCATGAGTGACACGTTTTTTCACCGCAGATGCAACATGTGTCTCTGTACAACTAGCTCTGCTAACATCACGTAGCTTATCTTTCTTTAGCTTCCTCTCCAAGTGACAGTAAAAGTTGGACGAAGCGCTGCTGAATTTACACGTCGCCAAATCTGATTTATGTAGCGGGATCCTGTTACTGACAGACGGACATCTTGTCCTGCTCAGAGGAAACCACTGCGCATGTCTGGAGCTCCGGAGTGGAGGGCGAGGCGACGGGTTCATCAGACACGTAATAGTAAGTCAGGTTACTGCTGGGGTTTTACGGCGCCACGTTAAGTCCCTGAACCTCTCATTCTATGGGGGGGGGGGCAATGCGACTTGGATGTAACGAGTAACGCGACGGTTTTGTAGAAAAGTAGAAAGTACAGATACTGTAAAATGTAGTGGAGTAAAAGTCGAAAGTATCCAAGATTAAATCTACTTAAGTAAAGTACCGATACACGGAAATTGTGCTTAAGTACCCCCCCGCTGCACTGGGGGGCGCCAACACGTACCTCCTTCTCCTTGTGGTAGTGGCAGGTCAGCGTGTACGGGACGGTCTGCAGCGTGGCGTAGGCGAAGCCGGTGAGCGCCGTCATGGCCGTCACCATGACGACGCTGCCGGACAGGCAGATGCCCAGGGCGGACAGCGTGAAGCTCACCATGCTGCCCAGGTAGACGCGGCGCGGGCCGAAGCGCCGCAGCAGGCGACTCATCGCCAGAGAAAACATGGTGGACGTGGCGCACTGCAGGAACAGGCCCAGACTGCCCATGCGAATGCCTGCAAGGGAGAGGACTGGGTCAGAACCAGGCCTGGTTCAGAACCGGACCAGGGTCAGAGCCCGATCAGAACCCAACCTACCAGGCGGCCTGCCAGGCTTTTGTGTTAAAAATGTTAACGGGCCTCCAGCTATTGTTGACTATTCTAAAACTCACTGTAGAGGCTTAAAAAGGCAAAACACAAATAAATATTAAGATTTCTGCACTTCAGTTAAATTCTAATTAAAGGGGCAGTATTCCATATTTTCCAAGCACATAGAATCATTTTATAGATCCAATAACTATGTTACCTTCAGTTGTTATTAAAATGCTGAATACATCAAGCATAACTTAAAATAAGTTTGACTTTGTAACAGCTTCAAATTGGGCCTCTGTCTCTTTAAGAAGCTCCCGCTCTTCCTGAAACCTTTAGATTAAATGTCGATAAATTATCTCCAGACCCTGAAATGAACTGTGTTAAACATTTTAATAGTCGCAGCACTATTATTTATATAAACTTTATTGCTTTGGGATTATTTAGAAAGCGAAGGACACAGAGCAGGACAGAGACCAGGGACATTCTGTCTGTCCTTTGCTAAACGGACATCAGGAGACACAATCTGGATCTGATCAGCTAATGCTAACTGATGGATGCTATGCTAGCTAACAGAGCCGTTAACCAATCAGAGAATGAGGAGAGAGCGTCTGACCTTCATCGTACCGCTGCCGTGCCACGCTCCCCGGCGCCGCGCTGGGGACGCCGCCGTAAAGCCCCTCCCCCACGAAGTCTGTGTAGAACAGCATGAAGGACATGACGGCCATCCAGCTGCAGAGCTGCGCCGCGCACAGCTGCCTGATGACGCGCGGCACGCGGCAGTAGCTCCAGAAGATGGCGGGTACGGTGGTGCGGCAGGTGCGCAGCAGGCAGAGCAGAGGCCCCGCCCCCAGCAGCCGCGGCTTGCACCTGAGCAGGGAGAAGCAGGAGCGAGGGAGTCCGCAGCGCCCCGCCTCCTTGGCGCCAGCGGCGCCGGGCTCCGGCCGCGGGCCGGACCGGGCCGGGCCCGAACAGGACGGCTCCTCAGACACCTTCATGGTGACGATGACGCTGGTGACAAAGATGAGGATGAGGAGGGAGAAGAGGCACTCGGCCTGGCCGCCCAGGTAGACGGCCAGCGGGCTGCGGCTCCAGTCCACGGCGGGCAGCAGGTAGCCCACGCAGCCGCCCACGCTGACCATGAAGGAGAACATGGCGAAGGCCTGGCCGCAGTCTTCCTCGTCCCGGTACAGGTCCGACAGCAGCGCCTCCAGCGGCGTGAAGCACACCTGGCCGCAGAAGTCCAGCAGGCCCACGCCCAGGATGAGGAAGCCCACCTGGACAAAGGCAGCAGCAGTTAGAGGACGGTTTCCCAGCATGCTCCAGGGCCGACGGGGTCCCACCCACCTGCAGGGTCCGCTCCGCCCAGGGCAGTCGGGCCCCCAGCAGGTCGGCGTTGGGGATGATGAAGAGCGCCAGCAGGACGCCCAGAGACAGCAGCCAGATGAAGGGCCGGCGGCGGCCGTAGCTGCTGTTGCACTGGTCGCTGGCCGAGCCGATCAGAGGGATGAAGAGCAGCCCCAGAACCGGGCCGATACCTGCCGACACACCGGGGAACCACAAGCATCACAGGGACGGACTCCGTCTACCTGGGACCTGCTAAAATCGTCATGTTTCTGATCAGAACTGTTCCCAAAATGATCCAGTGTCCGTTAGTCGGAATGTTCATAAATATGAGTAAATGACCTCAAATGTGATGCATTTCAACACCAGCAGAGAACGACGTGTCTGCACAAAGCGAGGAGCCTTCAGTTGGCAGCAGATCTTATGACTGAGCAGTATTAGAAATGAGGAAACGCAAAGTGAAACTGACGGCTCGACCTACTTTCTGAATTATGTAGCTGATTGTCATCTGACCACTTGGGGACACTTAGCAATAGCTGGTGAACTTTGACATGGCCGATGTAAGGAAAGGCGTCCTGACGGAGCAGAAAGCTGAATTTCACAGTAAACGTCCATCATTCAGGACCAGAAAACATCAAAACGACGCATATGATGGTTCGCATATTCCATAATGTCCCTCCCTTTTCTCAGCCTCCGTCTGCTCAACATGAGGTCTTCAGAACGCCAGCATGCAGGAACCAGCGGCTGGATTATGGCCGTTTCCATCTCAACACGCCGCCCAGCGTGTGGCGCTGTCTGCCCTGTTTGACCAATCAGAGCCCAACAGACAGACCGATTGGTTCATCAGGAAAACACTGACATTAAATGGGAACATAAAACTTCTGTGTTATTATAATGTTGATCTCTAAAGTAGAAATGCTCCTGATGGTGCTAAATGATATCATTTCTGCTCATCAATAACTTATTATTAATAAATTCAGAGACTTTGGTTTTAGATTCCTAATCTTTACATAACGGTGTTGCTTTTGTCTAAATGTTTGAGCAGATTTATTCATGCTGATAAATCTTGTTAGTGTTTTTATTGCGGCCGTGTAACGGAAAGGTCAGAGGTTGACCTGAGAGTCTCACCCAGCACCATGGTCATGTAGCGCTCCTCCACCCCCGCCTCCAGCAGCAGCGGAGGGACGTAGGTGATCCCAGCCGCCACGCAGATCTCCAGGCCGCAGGTCAGCGAGTTCAGCAGCAGGAGGCGCCCCTGGGACCGCCATCCAGACATCGCCTTACCGCCCCCTACTGGGGACCGGGCGAAGGGAGGCGCTGAGGGGGGGGGGAGGTCCAGGGGTGGGGGGGACAGCAGCAAAGACAGGAAGTTGTCCCAGACCGTCTGGAGGACTCATCTTCTTCTCCACATCGTAGATCTGAGGAGCAGAAGAAGAAGGAAGTCAGAGAGGCTCAGATATCAGAATCAGATCTCTGGTTCTGGACGGCCGGACCAGAACCAGTCAGTCAGATCGATTGTTTTATTTCGCCTGATAAAATATTTGATAACTTGACTGCACAGCATTCTGGGACATGTAGGCAGAGGAAAGGCTTTAGCCGCTCAGCCAGCTAAGCTAGCTGGGCAGCATCGACCAACTCACGCTCTCTGGTTGCCTAGCAACCCCCTCACTCTCTAGTTGCCTAGTAACAACACATTGAGTAACTTGCACAGCAGCAGTTTAATGTTTCGTCTCAAAACTGTATAAAAATAAAAAACTGATAAGACAGAAAAGGTCTCGCCTCTAGTTTTACAGTATTTCAGACATAAACAAACAACTACTGTATTTTCCAGACTATAAGCCGCTACGTTTTTCCCCACACTTTGAACCATGCGGCCTGCAGGCCGGTGCGGCTTTTAAATCTACGATGCAGATGCAGCTTGTAGTGAGGAAGATACGGTAGTCAATAAATATCAATGTTGACTGATAAGAAACTCTTATATCTTGACAGTTAATCATCTGTTCTGGTTTTGAGATCCACTTCAGAGAATCAGGCAGAACATCCCACATGTTAGCACAGAACCGGGTCACTGGAGGAGTCACAGCAGCTCCTACAGCCGCCTATAATAATTAGTATGGATTTTATTTACAATCCAGAAAAATCAAACAGGACCTTCAAATATTAGTGGTGGGACTTAAAAGGTTAATCTCAGGGTCTGTAATTAATTAATCACATTGATGAAATAAATGAACTAAAAAAAAAAGAAAAAGAATTTCAGCAACTCTGGCCTCCAAATCCAACATGGCTGCCATATATTCTTACTTTTACACACAATCCTGTCTGACCGGCTATTAAACACATTCCTTCACTGCTTTGACACACAACATGCTAAGATTTACGCAATTATCTGTTATTATCTATTATTACCTCATAATTATCTGTCATTACTCCATTCTTACGTGTTATTAACCTGTTCTTACTGTACTATCTTGTTCTGACCCAGTTCTGACAGTTGCTGTTGCAGATAGAAATGTGGCAACATAAAGTAAAACTGCAAAGAATATGCTTTATTTTGCTGTTCTGGTTAATAAGGCTGATATCCAGGGATTATTGTTAAAGAGTAAGTCTGACAAAAACTCACCTGAAGATCGATTCATTCTTGAAAATCGACCTTATAATGTGTTAGTTCATGTTGTCATCATTTACATCCTAAAAAGTTACTGGTATGATATACAAACACATCTTAATGTTAATAAATCATTTATTATGTTTTATCTGAAAATGAATCGAAAAAAAAACTTTCTAGCTGATTTTCTTAATGAAATAACTTTAAAAAAAAAAAACTCATTAAAGATTGTTAAATATCTAAAACATCTTGAGATTAAGAAACTACTTGTAATTTCTTTGTTAAAAATGATTAAAAACCAATCATTGCATGATAGGTTTCTAATTACCTGAATAGTTCCCTGAATGAATCAGTGACTTTGATTCAACTTCCTCTGGACGTTTGAGCTTAACATCTATTCAACCTACCGAATGAGATTTAATGGGATTTTCCAAAGTCTCTATGGCCAATAAAGGCCTTATTGTAACTTAATGAACTGATATTCATTCTAATTACTAATCAAAGATCGTTTGCTGAACATTTCACAGTAATTAGGGATGAGTCACACGGACTCAACTAGACCTGCTGTCGGTACCAATTCAAAGTTTCACACTTGCTTTTTTCTCTGGTGACTTTTTTCTGCCGGTTCGGTTCAGTACCAGCAGGACGGTAGTCCTGTTTATCCAAACAGCGGCACTTTCAGCCTGAGGAGTTTGTGACTTTCCACGGGGGTCTCCTCACCACGACCCCCAGACCTCCGTGTGTCAAACAGCGGGCTACGGCCACACGGACAGGAACCCTTCCCGGGTCCGGTTCGGATCCCTTTCTGCCATCATGGCACTCGAGGCGCGTCAGCGAGCAAAGAGCCCGGTGTTCGGCGCCGCCGAGCGGACAGACTTCCAGAAAGCAGCGGCGGCTGGAAGCGGGCTAACCGCACACCTTTTAGCCGCTACCCCGCACGTCTGCTGCGGGTCTGAGCCGAACCACCGAACCGGGTTTAAAGGAGAAGGAGGAGCGACCATATATGGGTTAAATGATGAATCTGTAGCCTGCGGTTTGAAGGCGGCGGATGGTTGGAAAAAGACTCAATGAACAAGTTTCAACTCCGACAGTTAAGTTAGAAAGTACCGAACAACGAGCAGCGCGGGCTTTGAGTGAGACCGGTACCTTCAAAGATGGGATTCGGAACCTTGGTGATGGACTTTCCTGAGCCGAACCTTCTCCGTGGATTCTCCGGGGCTCCTGGAAATCCACGCCGCGACTCGCTCGCTCCAGACGGCTGTTGCTCAACTTCCAGCGAGCCAACTACCCAGCTGGGACAACGGCCGTCAAGCTGCCGCTGCTGCGCAGCGCGACATCCGGCGCGGGTTTTCAAAATAAAGCCACATAAATAAAACAACGCTTTTTTGACTGATTAACAAACAAACTGTTAAGCAAATGCGTCCGTGATTCTACATATGTGTAAGAAACACCAATTTCCAGATTAAACAAGAGGCACTGCAGTGAATGTTAAAAGATCTCAACAAGCTTTTCTTTTGTAAGCCAAAAAAAAATGTGGCCCCAACCGGAAGTGGTAACAAAAAGCTGATAGAAAAATTACAGAAATGAATGCAAACAAGTAAATATTCAGCTCCTTCTACTCTCATAACTCTAAATAAAACTCAGTGTTGTTACCAAAGCAGAAAACTAGCACTGCATTTCACCCAAACATACCACACCCACAGAGGTGGCAGCATCATGCTGCGGGAAGCAGGTCAGAGGTGGTGGGGAGATGGATGGAGCTAATCAGGACGATGCTAGAGGAAAACCAGCAGAGGAGCTGAGACTGGGGTCAAAGTTCACCTTCCAGCTGAACAACCAGCCTAAACACCCCAAGATATGTTTAGACCAGAGCTGATCCAGGATGGCCTAGTCAAAGGCCAGATCTGAATCCAACTGAGAATCTTTGGAAAGACTTGAAAACTGATGTTCCCAGATGTTTTCCGTCCGTCTGGCAGAGCTGAAGATGTTCAGACCTGCAGCCAGAAGAGGCGCTTCTGAGTTCTCACACTATATTAGTTTACTTTCTATTTTCTCATATTTTGCCTTTAACAATTAGCAATTACTGTCACTTTTTTAAAATCATACTTTGACTTATTTTCCTCCAAATATTCCCTCTTTGCATTTTCTCCACTCCTGTTTTCTCCTTTGCATTTATAGATTTCTTTGTTCTTTTCCCTCTGAATCTTTTGAGGAGCTGAAATAAAAACCGGGAGGAGATTCAGGGTCAGCTGCTCTCCAGCGGTCAGCGCTGGCCGACTCAGCAGGCTGTCCTTCCCACTTGTGGTCACAAAAGCTGACTCTGGATCTCCTCCCAACTTTTTCATTTTAGCTCTTAAAAAGAGTCAGAAGGAAAAAGAAAAGAGAACATGGGAAAAATTATCTGTAAATAAATGCAACAGAGAAAATGCAAAGAAGAAATAATTTGGAGGAAAATAAGTTGATATCTGATTTAAAAATGTGAGAGTAAACTAAACAAAAATAAAATACAGAAAAATGTAAAAGATAATGTACTGAAATAATAAAAGGTGGCAAAGAAATGGAAGATTAAATAATAGCTAATGTTCGGTTACATCCAGAGAGTAAAACCTCAGAAATGAATCTTATTGGAAGATAAAATACAGAAGTGAAGAACCAGGCAACACAAACACAGGGCCTTCCTGTAACTTTGGACCTTCCAGTAACTTTGGACCTTCCTGTAGCTTTGGACCTTCCAGTAACTTTGGACCTTCCAGTAACTTTGGACCTTCCTGTAACTTTGGACCTTCCTGTAACTTTGGGCCTTCCAGTAACTTTGGACCTTCCTGTAACTTTGGACCTTCCTGTAGCTTTGGACCTTCCTGTAGCTTTGGACCTTCCTGTAACTTTGGACCTTCCAGTAACTTTGGACCTTCCAGTAACTTTGGACCTTCCAGTAACTTTGGACCTTCCTGTAAC
>CAEGAE010063885.1:0-15552 GCA_903067095.1 Girardinus metallicus | reverse complement strand
AACATAAGAAAAACAAAAAAAAACGCGCACAGCGAAGAGAGGTGGGAGGGGGAGGAGGGGGGGGGGGGGGCAGGGGGGGGGGGGGGGGGGGGGGGGGGGGGGGGGGGGGAAAGAACAGAAAGCAAGTAGAAGACAGAACGGAGGAGGAAATAACTCTGGAAATTGTTCCAGTGTATAATATCAAACTATATTTCTGGATGTAGTTAGTTTTGCGTGTCTGTTTGAGAAGCGGAGCTGCGAGGCCACAGCTGGTTGTGTTTAGACTGTTTGTCAAGGGCGGCGCTGCGGTCGACGAAGGCCGAGCGACAGACAGGAGACGCACAGAGCGGCAGGTAAATATACCTCCAGCATATTCATCAGCATGTCATCATTTTTAAAGCTGCATGTGAAGCAACTCTGCAAGCAACAAATGCTTCAGCATGTTTCGGTTTACTTCTTCCCAGTGATCATGCTCCACATCCAGGGGTTGTTGTAGATTTTTTGGGGGGTTTTTTTCCCCCCGCCGTTAAACCGTCCTTAAATGTTTTTGTGAAAATGTAACACTCCAGTAATCCTGACAGCTGCGCAGGAAGAGACGGAGCCAGTCGTTTGGCCCTTTTCCAGCTACACAAGAGGGGCTTTAATTTTTTAAGCCTGCGTACAACTGTTCAATATCCGGCGTATCTGTGATTTTTGTTACCCACAGAGATCAGTGAATTAATCACCAAATTGCAAATCTTTACTGAGAAGGGAAAATTACTGAAATCCAAAACTGTCGGCGTCAGTAAAAAGCTCTATAAAATTAATGTAATTGAAGCATTTTACTCTTTAACGATGTTTGGAGGTTTTTTAATAAGCAATATGCGATTTCATGTTTCCTGGAGACTGAATAAGTGTTGCAGAGACACATTTCTCCATATCCAAACAGTTACTTAGTCTTTAAAAATTAGAATATATGTGAACACACCTTTAATGTGAGGTCAAAGTGTGACTATACATAAGTAAGAAAAATGTCATCCCCAATAAAGAACGGTAAAAACAAAAAAATTAATCTTTTATTGAAGCGTTAAAATCTCACACAAAGAAATTAAATAAATAAAAATCCAAAGTCGCATGGAAATGTGAAAGGCCACACTGAAAAAGTCAGACTCGACAAAAATGGGATTTGGGTCACTTCAGGCTGCAGTGTGAACGTGGCCTGTTAGTGTTACAAGTTCTTCTGAAGAACATTTACAGTGTTAAAGAACTAAATCTATTTATCTTCAGCTGCACTGATTACAGCAACAGAGTTTTCACAAGTCTGCCTAAAAAAATCAATCCTCCAGCTGCAGCTGGAGTTCTGACTAAAACCAGGAAGATGGCGCACATCACCCAGTTTTAAAGTCCCTACAGAGCTCAGAGAGTAGACTTTTAAATACTGTTGTTAGTTTATAAATCACTGAACGGCTCAGCACCACAATACATTAAGGATCTGCTGTTGTAATAGCAACCTTCCAGACCGTTCAGGTCTTCTGGTTCTGGTTCTGCTCTGTATCCAGAACCAAACACGGAAAAGCAGAATTCAACTATGCACCACAAATCTGGAACAAAGCAGCTGAAACACTGAGTTTCCTTTAAAACCCACCTGTTGGAGTTGCCTTTCATCATCAGTAAATGGATAATCGATCAATATATTTGATCGATTGATAATGGCATTTGACAATTGGTCACTTTGTCACTGTAAATTAGACATGTCTGCAAAGCTTTACGGTAGAGAATTGCACCAGTTGCAACTAGACTTAACATCCCATCTGTTGTTAGGAAACGTGCAAAAAAAAAGGCTTTTTTGTCCCCAAGTGACGTAATTACCTTTGTAACCCTGAAGCCAGGAAGGATCTGCTGGCACAAAAAACACAAAAAGGGAAAAGTCTGAGTGGCCTCTGCCTCCAACTGAGGGTTTAGTTCAAAGAAGTGAGAACTGCTGTCAAAGCCAACGACCGTTCACGCATTGAGATGCATCCTGAATTATCCCAGTTACCCTCTTTAAAAGGCATTCACAACAGTGTGAGCTAAAAAAAATCACTCGAGCTTTGTTAGCGCCTGAAACCGCAATAAGTTCAACGAGATTAGTAGTGCATTTTATCATTAAAGTTCAGCACAAACAATAAACATCATAACCTGGAAAACTTTCACCACAATAAAACACCCAAGAGAAGAAACGGATCTGATAAACTGATCTTTGAAGGTTATGAAGTGAATAAGACCAGACATTTTACATTTTGCACCACGGTATGTACAAAATTAATCAAAACAAACACCAGGCTGCAAAGAAAAGCTCGACAGAATATGACACAACATCTTAATATATACAAGCAGAAATTAAAATATTTGTCTCGTAACTCGCTGTCTTTGTCCCTCCTAGTGTTGAGAGTGGAGCTGTTTTGTGACTGGCACAATAAAATCACGAACAAGTCGTTTTGAGTTATTTACAGATTCTGAAAGTTTGGATTCTAAGCTTTCCAATGATGGAAGCCACAAGTGTTGTGTGCATTAATAACGTTCTAGGGCTTTTTGTAATTTATAAGCGTAATATAAGAAAAATAGACTTGCATTGCTTTGGCAAAAGCAAACATTTCCTTTCAGCCAGCATAAATAATTTTATTTTAGGTATTAAGATGCAGTTAGTCAGCGTGGGGCGCTGCGCCGCTCAGCCCCTCTTCACCGTTTTATTGCATAGATCTGCATGTCTGTGTCCATAAACAAACTCACCTTGAGAAACCTTCACTGGTATCTTCAGGTTTAGTTTTTAGTGACCTGGTTGTAAAGCACTTATTCATTATTAAATTTTAAACAAAATCCCTCGCTAAACTAACTGTAGCGGCCCACTTAGAGCTAACGTCTCGGCAAATAAACAGTTGTTTACATGCAGTATGCCGCGGACCACCAGTGGTCCTGGAACCACAGTTTGAGAAAGACTGGATCACTGCATTAGGAAAATCCATTCAACAAGTACTTTTACTTTTAATACTTTAAGTATTTTCAAAAGCGAGTGGGCACTTAATCACGTTTTTGTACGTTAATTTGTACTTTCTCCACCTCTGCCAATGAATGACCACCTTGACGCACCCTGTACTCTTTTATTCTCTTTTTAAAAAATAAACATAAGTATTTGCTGTCATTTCTTCAGGTTTGTAGTTTGATGCTTCACATGGTTTTCTAGTAACTTGAGCTGGAAAGAAAGCAGTCAGATTGGGCAGCAACTGGCTAAAGAGGCAGACAGGAAGGTCAGATTCCTGGGGAAGAGAGATGTATTCTCTATTCCCCCCACAAACAAACCAGCACAGAATGTCCCTGGCTGGTGGCCAGCGGCTGTTTGAAGAGACCATCTCCTCTGTATCTCTCTGTGCACATCTCTCACAGCACTCCTCCTCACTCCCTCGGATCCCAGAGACGGATGGCTGACAGAGGAATGGAGGACAGAAGCAGCAGCCAGAGATTTCTCAGCTCATGTAACGATATGCTAGCCAGAGCAGGGATGTCGCTTTGACAGAAGATAGCATGGATGACGTTCGCTAAATACGAGATCAGATCTGGAATAAAAACCATTTTCTCTCTTTCCCGACTTCGTTTATCTGTGCAGGCAGAGTTAGGTGGTAACTACTTGCATTTACTTGAGCAACTTTTATGTAAAAAATTTACTTTTAGGAGAATTTTTCCTTGAGTAATTTTATTATAAAGTATTTCTGCTCTTACTTGAGTAAAATTTCTGGATTTTCTACCCACCGAATGAAAAGCAAACGTTTTAACCAGATATTCACCAGACACAGACGCACACCTACAGTTTCTGTTAAAGTTTCATCAGTTTTTTATCGAAAGAAACTGATTTGGAAATAATTTATATTAGTTTTTGTTGCTTATGTGAATTATTGTAATTTTCTTCCGTAAAATACCAAAGTTTCCACTTACCTTCATATTTTGGTACGTCTGATGACGTCATTTTTAAATATCAAATGATTGATAATTTGATCAGTTGCTTAGTACTTAGTACAAATATTTTAGTTCACTGGAATTAAGACAAAACTTACTTACTAGTAAGTTATCAACAAGATATAGAAGTAATATTCAATAATTGTTCAATATTGATGCAGATTATTTAAATCATAAAAATATTTTTTCTATAAGTGAAATAAAGCTGTTGCTTTTATCAATATTCAATCTTTTTTAACTCAAAACAAGCTTCTACGTCTTGCTGAAAAGCTACTTTACCAAATACGTCTTTACTCATAATCTTCCTGATGATCAGTTTTTTCTTCCACTCAACATTCCAGCTGCTTTGATACACATTAAACAGCCACCTTTAGAAACGACGTTTGCGTGACTCTTCTAAAACTTATGACATTGTAACATACTAAAAAAAGAAAATTTCAGATCTTATTAGCTGTAAGACATAATCATCAAAATTAATGTGCAATTTATCTGTTTCAATTTTCAAACTGAATTATTACAATAATTTTAATAATTATTCTGTTTAGTCTGTTTTAGTTTAGCTCTAATGTGTTTGTCTACAAAATCCAGTTTGTTTGGGGGAAAAAAATGGGATCAACCCAAAAAAAGCAAAGTGAAGTGAACTCTGGTGCAATTCGAATGCATATGTGAATGCCAAGCGGAAAAGAGGCCGCTCCAAAAGCAGGAAGTGGACTACAGCGCAGGGCATTCTGGGTAAATCCAACCAAAACATTTGTGAGAAAATAGCGTTAGAAGGAGAAATGACTTGTCTCTTACCAAACAGAAAATAGAAATCCTACTAGTGCTAAAATCTGACACTATTCCAGTTTGGTTACATATCGTGAAAAAGGCTCGGTGTCTTCATCAGAGGTTTTCATGTTGTTTCCTTCAGTACCTTTTGGTACAGTGCCCCCCACAGGCGAGGAGTGGAACAGCTTTTTCAATTAGTTTGGTTTGTTTGACACAGTGCTGTGTGAAAGCAAACCGCAGTAGCAGGAAATGTTACAAGTTTGGTCCCCAATGGAACTGAATCTTCCAGATTATCTGGTGTGAAACTGATACCGGCCCTGTTTAGACCACTTTAACTGAACCGGAGTTCAATTAAAGTCCAAATGTCTAGAAAGTCTGGTCTGTTTGAGGAGGCGTGAACGCGTAATCGGACCCCAATCCGCCTAAAAACCAAGGTCTCACTTCAGTTGAAGTGAACTCTGGTGCGTTTTGAATGCATTATGGATGCCTGAGAGCTCTCTAAAAGGAGGAAGTGTACTACAACGCAGGGCATTCTGGGTAATTCCAACCAAAATAATCGTCCTAGTCTATTGCTAGTGAGAGAAACGACTCGTCTTTTACCAAAGACTAAAGAGAAATCCTACAACTCCTAAAATCTGACGCCACTCCAGTTTTCTTTTCATTTTGTGAAGGAGGAAGTTACGCTTATGTCTTCTTCGGAGGTTTTAATGTCGCTTCCTTCTCTGGTGCTTTGTGCAGCGCCACCACAGGCTAGGAGGGGAACAGTGAACTGCAGCAGTTGAAAATATAACAAACGTTGCAAATTTGGTCCCCAATTGAACCGAGTCTACCGTGACAGCACACTCAGAAAAGACACATTAAAATAAATAATGTGGAGAAAAACAAAAAAACGAATCTGGCTCATGATGAACAAAATAAATAAATCAGTGAGTATCTGTCTGCCTGGCGGAGCCTCTGATCATCTGATCATTGAGCTGCCATCATCTTTCCATCTTTCACCATCCACACAATCACACGTAAGCTCCAGTCCTGTTCCCCGTGCGCTTGTTCTCCAAAATTCAGCTGACTCGGCACATTAAGTGTGGGAAAGCTCCCAGAGTCGAGGACAAGAGGACTTGTAGAGTCATCATCACCTCCACATCTGCTTGGTTCACTCAAGGCAAAAAGATTCCCGCAGTGCTAAAATCTGGAGGAGAACTTCATGCAGAGAGGAAAAGGAGGCGGACGGTCCGCCACTAGGGGGCAGGCTAACACAGCAAAAAGAGCAATTTCACTTTTTCTTACTTTTTAAATCTTGCAGCTCAGCTTTTTTTTTTTCCCCTTTGTTCAGATATTTTCACCCAAGCAGCATTCAACAGTCATATTTGTGTAAATCTTGTTCACTTCCTTTCAACTTGGCATGAAGAGGAGATAGCTTTATCCTGACTCCTGTGTTTTCTGTGAGGCGTCTCTTCGCCGTTACATAAACAGCATCTGAGCTGGCCAGCCACATCCTCCCCATTGGATTCCATTAAATCTGCTCATAATGGCTGCGGGGCGGCTGTTCTGCTCCGGGGTGGAGGTCCCGCTCCCTCCTTCTCTCTCTCTCTGTTTGTCTTTTCTCTGCGGCTGCGCTGAAGGGTCTGCTTAGCCGGCTCCCCTTCAAGTGGCTGCAGAGGAATGAGAGTCGTCACCGCAGCAGAAGGACCTGCAGAAATAAGAGTCAGAAAACAACACCAGACACTTCCAGCCATGCTCACTCATGGCGTGTTCTCTGAGTTTGAACTCGTGTGATTTTACATACTTTTTTTTTTTTTTTTTTTTGCTTGTACCAACTACACTGAAAAAACAACATAAATGTCTTCGGACACTTGAACTAAGACAAAACTAGCGTGCATGTAGCTTTTCAGCAAGATACAGAAGCTGGTTTTAAGTAGAAAAAGATTGAATATTGATAAAAGCAACAGCTTTATTTCTTATAGAAAAAAAGATTTTTATGATTTAAATAATCTGCATCAATATTGAACAATTATTGAATATTACTTCTATATCTTGAACTTTTTAATGAATATAAAGGAATTATTTACTTTAAACAAGCTCCTATAACTTGGTGAAAAGTTACATGTAAGTTAGTTTTGTCTTATTACAAATGTAATAAAATATTTGCACTAGAAACTAGACCAAAATAACTTGGTAAGATTTTGTGTTTTCACAGTGTTCAAACTGCAACTAAGCAGCTTTTTCATATTAATAATAAAATTATTAATATCCTTTGAGATTTTCTACATTTTGACACGTTGGAGCTACAAACATCTACGTATTTTATTTGGATTTTATGTGACAAATCAACAGAAAGTATAAAGTATTCTGCTCTGATGCAGTCACAGCCGTATCTACAATATATATTTTCTTTTTAAATAGATCGAGCTCCGTCAGACTGGATGGAGAGCGGTTGAATTTTCGGCCTGGGTTTTGACTGGTCCGTTATAGCATGTAGTCAGAAAAAATGTGCGTATTTGTTGATTTTGTGTGAATTTTGTGGATTTGTGGAAAAACTGGAGGGGCGTATTGATGTAATTGGGAGCCTAGAGGGCCACATAAGAAGCTACGGTGGGCGAGATTTGGCCCCCGGGCCTTGAGTTTGACATTAAAGTACGGCGAAATAACTTACCCTACTTTACTTTTCTGTTGTTTAGACAATCAAAACATACATTTTATTCATATTTAATCTCTGATTGTATAAATCTTACTTTCTCACGTATTAAATATGTTTAAATACGACATTTTTGCAAAGTGATTGAATTAATGTGGAAGAGTTCAGCTTTTCTGAAGGGAAGACGTTGCGTAACTGCTGGAGAATAATTTCATAGCGTGACCGTTTATGCCAGCGGTAAGATGGCAATTGCTGATCGGTAGGCGGCAGGTAAAGGTGTGCTGCTATGTAATGACGAGAACATTCCATTCTGTCAGTACACTCAGTACCATGACTGTGACTGACTCAATACACAATTATTACATCGCATAATATTTCATCCTCTGGCAGTTAACAGGAACGGCTTATGACAGCTTAGAACAGACACAATTATTCGTGACTTTCAGGTATGCTTGTGTAATATTTACTGCGCTGTCATGCAGGAGCAAAGCTACATGCTTTGAATGCTTATTGTGGTGAATGATTTTGTAGACACTCAGCGATTTGTACTACCACAACCTTAACGTGTAGAATTCAATGTGTTTCGGTTCAGTTATAAAATAAAAAAGACGATATAAACACCAACTCTGACAGATCCTCAGTAGAGCAGGTATTTAGATTAGCTGATCAACCACCGCAGTGTTAGCTTAGCTTATAGCAGCAGTAGATAACCAGTGTTAGCTTAGCTTATAGCAGCGGTGGACAACCACTGTTAGCTTAGTTTATAGCAGCAGTAGACAACCAGTGTTAGCTTAGCTAATAGCAGCGGTAGATAGCCAGTGTTAGCTTAGCTCATAGCAGCGTCAGCTAATGAACCACTGCGATCACTTATTAATAATCTCAAAATAAACATTGTGACTAAAAGCTTAAACATGTAACGGAACCGAATGTTCTGAACGTTTCAATGCTTTTTTTTTTTTTTGGCGTCGAATCCTGAAATGTTAGCTGTGTCCGAATTAAGGGTCTGCATCCTTCGAAGGACACGTCGACATAGGATGGGTCCTTCACAGACCGCGAGTAAACGTCGACCGGAAGGGAAACGCTGTGACGTAGCCTTCACCAACTGTCCCCGCCCCCACCTCAGCGTAACTCATGTCGCCTAGCAACCGTGACAGCGTGAAGCAGAGAGCGGCGAAGAAGAAGGAAAAAAAAAAAACAATGGCGCCGACGTTTGTTTTTCGGTCATGTATTACTGCTTTCTATATTATTCTTCACCTTTTATAGTAAAAGATGTTCCATAGTAAAAAAGGAAATCTGTTAGTTTGATTCTAAAATGTTCAAAAGTGTGCTGCACTTTTCTACAAGGAATACATATAAGCAAATGATTCTATTACAAACATAATACTCTCCAGATCTCAGGACATTACAGTTTAATAAACCTATTATGTTTGAAGGCATAACTTTAATCAATCGGTTACCATATTGAATAATACCGGTGTTTAACTTCCACTCATTGGGAAAAGCTAGCGGGAGGTTTTATAACCGGGAGTTATGCGTTCTCCTCCGGTATACCGAACCTGGAGCGCCTGGCCAGCTAACAGCTGATGAGGGGAGCTGGCTGTTAACGCAGCGGGAGCGAAGATGTCCGAAACTATCAGAGGAATATTGCAATTAGGGGACATATTGATGAACCGAGCAGATATTTGAGACATACACACTTACATTCTCGCCTAAGTACGTCGTACCAAATCACGTTGTGTCATTTAAAATGTAATACTGTGGAAGTCAGCAGAAAAAGACGGAAAAGTAATTTGAGTCTTGTTTTATTCTCAATGTCTTCCAACCAAAACCAAAAAAACAGAAAGAAGGACAACCGTTGGTGTCGTCTCACCTCCCCTTCACAATAAGAGCATGCATTCGGGTACACTGTATCCGCCACACAGAATGTCACAAACACAAAAACACATAAGATGTGAAACAACATCACAGGTATATAAAAGAAAACACACACAAAGGGAGAACTAAACGGCAGCGACAAACAAAACAATTGAAATACCTAACGGTCGTTGTCAGTTTCTATGGCAACGGGCCTGCGTGTAGCGTAGCCGACGCAGAGAGTGAGGTGGGAAAAGTGTTGTTCCTTAAAGGTTTTTCTGCGTTATTTTTCCCTTTTTCAGTTATTAAATTAATAATACAGACATCTCCAGGTGTTATTTTAGTTAACGGAGTTGTTTTACCGCGCGGCAAAGGATGGCATGTAAAGTAGTATTTTTTTTTTGCCCTGCAACGTTGTGCGCATGCGCAAAATTTCCGGACGTAAACAGTAACATTCAAGGGGTTCATAATAGTAGGGATGGGCGATGTGGACTCAGACTTTTTCGTGTAACACTGGCGCAAAGCTTCCAGCTTGAGAGCGCAGTGTTACTACAGAGAAGAAATGGGAATGAAACGGACTCCATGTAACCTCCAAGCCCCCCACTCACTGCGTTGTTTTGAAACTGTAGCTCCTGTTCTGTAGTCATAAAGCGAGCTTTTAAAGAGCTCTGGTAATCATTAATTTACTCGGACATGGCAGAGAGGCTGGAACAAAGGAAAAAAGGGAGGCTGCTTTGAACAAGTTTCCCTTCATTTCAGGAATAAAACCGGGGGAGT
Source organism: Girardinus metallicus (assembly GCA_903067095.1). Taxonomy (NCBI): domain Eukaryota; kingdom Metazoa; phylum Chordata; class Actinopteri; order Cyprinodontiformes; family Poeciliidae; genus Girardinus; species Girardinus metallicus. The sequence continues at coordinate 5,576 of CAEGAE010063885.1, read as the reverse complement.
TGAAGCCCACTGCTCTCCTATTTTACAGTGAGAATTCAATGCAACTTGCAGGCAAGAAGTTTCTTCTTCCCACTCACATCCTTGGTGTTTCCATAAGATTTAGAAAGTTGCAGCCAGGTGCTGCTAATAACACACGTGATTGATTTCAACTTTTGCTGAACAGATTTTCTTACCTGAGTGTAGTTGCTCCTCCCCACACTCCTCCTTTTTTAAATTAAACAAAATTGGTGTCAAACGTTTGTACAACAAAAAACATTTTCATTTGTGCCGCTATAATTTCTAAGATTTAGAAAAAACGCCTCCAAAGATAACCTAAGATCAACCGGTCGTCCTTCCAATTCACATTAACAAAATGAAACAAAATTGATTTTATTATTTTTTTTCTGTATTTCTTAGTTTTGTTTTTGTTAGATCAGTCATGTTTCTGTTTTACTTTAGTTCAAGCCTTCCTTGGTGATTCTAGTTTATGTTTATTTATTGTGTCTAGTTATTCTTTGTTACCATACTTTAATTATGTTTCTTGGGTCTCGTCATTCTTTGGTGTTCGGTTTATTTTCTAGTCCTCTGTGTACTCTCCCTCGCCCCCTGTGACACACACTCTCTCTCCCCTCACACCTGCAGCCCGTTTTTCATCAGCCTTCTGTTTCTTGTTCGGTAACCAACTAATCAACCTCCCCAGTATATATAAAACTAATTTTCAGTCACTCCTTGCTGATTCCTACTGTCTTGTCACGTTGACTCCCTGCTGTTTTTTGCTACTGGATTCCTGTTTTTGTTCTGCCCTGGGTCCCTGTTTTCCTTTTTCATTAAATCAATTGACATGATCCATTCTCCCAGCTCCAGTTTGTATTTTGGTCTATAAACTCCAGACAACAATCATTAAAACCTGACACCATTTCATTTTTGTTCATATTTGGTGAAGGAGGAAGTTGTGCTCGATGTTTTTGTCAGTCGTTCTTGGTGCAGCGCCCCCACAGGCAAGGAGGGGAACATGTTTAATTAGTTTGGATCGTTTGACAGTGCAGTGTGAAAATATAACAAATGTTGCAAATTTAGTTCTCACTCGAACTATCGGGTGTGAACTCAACCTTAACACAATGAGGTAAAGCAGATAATTATTTAAAATTGATACTTTTAGATAGCTAAAAGTAAAAAATTTTTGTTCAGTTGCTAAAAATGCAGTAGGGCATTTCTCGGCTGTAAGGGATTCAAGTGGAGGATCTTTTCCAGAATCTATTTTTGCAGTGGGACAATAAGTTTGGAAAGTCCCTCAAATCACCTGCTGTTGCATCCTTTCAACCCCAAGACATTCCTGCAGTCTGCTTCCTTTCTTTATCCCCATCACCAGGCCTGTGTGTTTGGGGAAGGCGGGACAAGGTGTGTGTGATTAAACACACCTGGTCAAGGCCGGCTCCGCCTTCTACCCCCAGCATACAATTACTGCAATCAATACAGAGGTAATAGTAGCAGCTGGTGTGTGTGTGTGGGTGCACACGTTCCCAGGGAGTAACTTTCAGCAAATGGTGTGAAGGAATCCAACTCCAGTGGCGGTGACCCTTCAGATTTTCTTCCTTCCATCCTCTTCATCACATCAGCCTTACACCTCCTGTTCTGCAGACAGACAGACAGCTGCAGAAGACATTAAGTTTGAGAGAGAAAACAAGAGAAGGATGAAAAGAAAACAGGTCCACGTTTCAAAAGGAGGAAAAAATGCGATAAGTGGACAGAGGGAAGCAGGTAGAGCAGCCAAAAATTGGACTGAAGTGAGAATAGAACTACTTCAACGTATTTTTACTCATGTAAATGTAAGAAAGAGCAGTCTAAGAAATTACTCTAGCAAGAGTAAAAACGTACTTGGAAAAAAGTTTACTCAAGTACTGAGTGACTGATGAAATTATCAACCATTTAATATTTAAAAAATTACATCATCAGGTGGACCAAAATATAAAGTTAAGTGGAAATTATGGTATTTTAAGGATCAAAATGACAATAATTCATATAAGGAACAAAAAAGAAAATGTTTCCAAATCAGCTTCTTTCAATATAAATCTTATTAAACTTGAACAAAAACTGCAGGTCTGTGTCTGGTGGATTTTTGGTTAAAAAAAATTGTTTCCCATTCAGTGGGTAGAAAATCCAGAAATTTTACTCGAGTAGAAATACTTAATAATAAAATTACTTGAGTAAAAGTAAAAAGTACAGTGTAGTAAAAATTAATTTTTTCAAAACAAAGTTGCTCAAGTAAGTATAACTGAGTAAATGTAACTCGTCCTCCAGATTTACAGCACAGGATGGGGGAATCCTTTGTGTTCATGCATATAGAATCAACAGAACTGCGTTTAACCGTCTGGCTGCCCGTTTACTTCCTGGACACTGAGCAGCGATTCTGCACTTAGCCCTGATGTTTTACTTCATGGCAGTTTCACCACAATACAAGGGCCGTTTCAACCACAGATTCAAAACTGATAAAATACATTTCTAAAAATGAAAAAAAAAAAGTCTCCGTGTTTGAAGTATTCAGGTCAGACGGCGTTGTCTTTCTAAGCCACAGTTTTCTGGTTGTGTCAGGGGTTTACATGTCAGACATCTGGGTTTCGATTGTCACGAAAACCAAACGTCTTACATGTTATTTACTTGAAATGGGTGAAAATATGGAATTCAAAGCTGCAGTTTGCAACATTCATAAAGAAAATAGTTTGATATTTGCTAAAACAGTTTCTTGTGAGACAGATAATCTGTGAAAAGGCTGATCTCCTCCCTCAGCTACCAAAAATTACCAATCAAAAAGACATTGTATGGAGCTCTGGTAGTGCCAGTATATAATTTGGTGATTTAGATTTTTTTTCCTCAGTAAATTGGACCTAAATTTGTTCTATTTCTTCTTTTTTACAGTGGATTTCGAAAACAACAACAACAACAAAAAAAAAACAATCAAAAAGACACCGTATGGAGCTTTCGCAGTGTCAAATAAATCTTAGTATTTTTTGGTGGTTTTGAGATTTTTTGTTTTTTTTTTCAGTAAATTGCAACTAAAATTGTTGTAATTGTTCTTTTTAACATTGGATTTGCAAAACATACAAAATCAATCAATCACAAAGACATTATATAGAGCTCTGGTAGTGCCAAAAAAACTGAGTATATATTAAAGTTGTTTTAAATTATTTTTTATTTTTCATTTAATTGGGCCTAAATTTGTAGTTCTTTTTTTTTTTTTTACACTGGATTTCCAAAAAATACACTTCATTTGGAGTCAAATATGTGAATTTCTTAATGTTTTATTGGAATTACACAAAAATGTGGGGTTTCAGAAAGATAAAAAAAAACCAATTTTAGACTTTTAGTAAGTAAAAACACAAGTTATTTTAACAGGCCTCCACTCTTGGTTTTAAACAAAGTCTTGCAGCAAAGTAACAGTCCTGGAAACTTTCCTGAAACAATCATAAGTGTCCTTTGGTTTTTATACAGACAGAAACAGTTTACTCATAATCAGCTAAGTCAGTTGCAGTCTGGTCGTTTCTTAACTGCTTGGCTGCTTTCAGTTTGTTTGGTGAGCGTCTGCTGTAACCTAGAGAAGAAAAAATTATTTATATCTTCTTCCTTATGTGTGACTGAATGTCCCTCCTGTCCTCATCATGTCTCCATATGTGTTCATGTCAATGAGTGTCCAGCTACCTGCAGTCAGAGGTGAGTAGAGCAACCAAAGATTGTAAGAGTAGAAATACGTTAACATATTTTTACTCAAGTAAAAGTAAAACGTAGCTACCCAAGAGTAGAAAAGTATTTGGTTAAACGTCTACTCGAGTACAGAGTAACTAATCAAATGATCAATCATTGAATATTTATATTTATCATCAGACGGACCAAAATATAAAGTTAAGAGGAAATGTTGGTATTTTAAGTACAAAATGACAACAATTCATTTAAATAACAAAAATAATAAAATGATGCAAAATAAAATTTTTCCAAATAAGTTTCTTCCAAAGTAAAACTTACAAAACTCTAACAGAAACTGCAGGTGTGTGTCTGGTGAATTTCTGGTTGAAACGTTTGCTTTTCATTCAGTGGGTAGAAAATCCAGAAGTTTTACTCAAGTAACAGCAGAAATACTTCATAATAACATTACTCAAGTAAAAGTAAAAATAAAAGTAAATTTTCTAAAAAGTTACTCCGCAATTGAGTAAATGTAAGTAGTTACTGCTTAGGCCTGGCTGTTGTGTTGTCCCAGAGCATCGAGGATTGTTAATCAAGGAGTCTTTGTGCAGGACTCTGGATTCGGCTCCGTAATTAAAATGTTAACCAGGCCAGGAGACAATAGCTGCTCTGTTTGCTCTACTGTCCACTTCATGCTCTTTCTGTTTCCTCCTCATCTCTCTCTCTCTGTCGGTTTCCCTTCATGACCCATTTTCCTCTTTCATATGAAACATACATTGGTTTTGACTGTTGCTGAAACCACAAACCCACATATACAGACTCGTTTTTTAAAATTTTAGTTTCACCTTCTGTCTCTTTTGCCCGTTCGTGTCGCTCTGTTTCTTCTGCAATGCGGTTTCTTTGTCAGACGTCTTCAGTTTCACTCTTTCTGAACCACACAAGTCATAAATCTGGTTATGTTCAGGCATGCTGATGTTCCTGAATTACCTTTGCATGTCTGTGTGCGTGAGCGGCCATGTTTTTACTCAGAACATGGGCCTTCTTGTTAACGGTTACTGACACAAAAGCAACGAACGCTACATTGACTCGGCTGAACGAGGCTAACGGGGTTAGCTGTTTTTTACAAGACGGTACCTGAACTACAAATAAATTTCTAAGCTATTTTTATGAATTTTAGTAAAAACAAAAAAAAGTCCTGAATTTTTTTAGTTATTTTTAAAAAAAAAGGATTTTTAAAAATTATTTTAAAAAGTTTTTAAAAAATTGCCAAATTCATAAAATGTTATATTTTTATAAAAAAGATTTATTTAAAAAATATGTAATAAATATTTTTTTTAAATTAAGAAAACATGAAATTAATGACATTTTTATAGAAATAATTTACATCTTTTTTTTACTAAAATTAAATTATTAAAAAAATTCTGAAAAAATTTATTTAACAAAATTATAAAAAAGATTATAAAAATTTGTTTTTATAAAAAAATTCAGAGTTTTTAAATAATTTTTTTATTTAAATATATATATGTATATATATATATATAAGAAAATTTTAGAATTTTTTTTTTCTTCTTGGAGATATTGGACAAATAATGTCTCCAAGGAATTGTTCCTTCCCATCAATATGGGAAGAGTTATATGAGGGGCTGTTTAAGACAAAATCTTTGTTTTATCTCTCACACACTACTAAAAACTAATACACACACACACAATATTAAAATTACACATATATACTACTGAAATGTCAGACACATATGCAATTTTTCTCACACGCATACATAAAAGACTAAGATTGCACATATAAACTAATAAAATATAGACTCACCTTTTGTATGTGTGAGTGATGTCACAGAAGAGGCGGGGCATCATTTGGAGATCAGATCGCGCATGCGTTGATACCACAGTGACGTCAGCTTCAAGTTGGATAT
>CAEGAE010063877.1:0-21901 GCA_903067095.1 Girardinus metallicus | reverse complement strand
AACAAAGGATATATTACAAAGTATTGAGATGAACTTTTGTTATTGACCAAATACTTATTTTCCATCCTTATTTGCAAATAAATTCTTTAAAAATCAGACAATGTGATTTTCTGAAATTTTTTTTTCTCTCATAGTTGAGGTCTACCTATGATGTCAATTACAGGCCTCTCTCATTTTTTTAAATGGGAGAACTTGCACAATTAGTGACTGACTAAAAACTTTTCTTCCCCACTGTATGAGCAGCTGGGTTAATTTACTCAGATAAGTGCATAAGTGCATCTACCACATAACTGCACCTACAATAAATTATTCAACATATTATGTGCGTGATGAGGAAACGACACCTTCTTTGCATTAGACTGCAGTGGTCTCGGATAATTCTCTACATTCTACACTAAGTAGCAGCTCCATGAAAAAATGAGCTCATTTCTGAGCTTGAGAGCTTGGCTCAATTATTATTAACAATATGCATCCAATTTACATCAAAATGTCACTGAGAAAACAGCTGTGATATATAGGAGTGCAGATTTAAACATTTAATGTGAAGTGTACCAAATGTTAGTGCCGTTTTAGGTGGCTCCTGCAATTTACATAATTGGGTGCACTGAGTGATGGGCAAGCAAATTTTATTTTAGAACATTTACAAGGAACATAAGGGCAAAACTAAATTTAAAAAAAACAACGTTGCTGGTAGGTGTGGTGTAAAACATGTTTGTTAAGCATTGAGGTGACAGATGGTTGTGTGTCATGTGATGACTGGAAAATGTGGCTCGATTACCACATACATGAGGGAAAGTAGAGTTGGACTAACATCAGAGAAAAATTCTGAATTTGAAGTAAAATCCCTCAGTTTGTGAGTCTGGTTCATCTGCACCTTTAATAAATCAAAATTTCTGTTTGTCACAGCAGGTTGGCTGGATTGCTCCACCATCTGATGTCACAATGATGAGGGATTGGCCGTCCGCATACTGTCTGGCTATTGCATAATTAGAGGCTTGTCAGTGCATGTGGCTGTTTCTCGCATAAGCACGTGCTTTGGGATTTGTCAGAGTTTGGCTAAGATGAGCCTTGCTCTGCCTGAGAAAGTCAGCATATGGAAAACCTCAGTGGAGTTATGATCCACTGTGGTGGAATGATAAAAAGCTTGTCAGGTGAAGAGGTGAGTCAAGGATTTACAGCTGGTGGTTTTATTCTGTACACAGAGAACCAGAACCCTCAGGATCTGTCTTGTGAAGTGTTTTTCTGCATCATGGCTGTGTTCTGTCATACAGACTGTGCATCTAACATGAAGATCCATTTAACTTAGTTTGCTTTTAAATCTTATTTTGTGTGTTATATGAAGCAGAGAACCCAAATTTTGCAAACATATGCAGCATCATTCTTCCCATGTTTTACTATTACTATTCTTAAATAAAATTTTACACAATCATATAGTAAATAAAAGCAAATCATCGAAATGCTTCTCTTTTAGTCAGTGCCTCTGATTAAGTCATTTGAACCGTCATCATAACATGTAGACATAAAATTTACTTTTATCTTTTATGTTTTTAACGAAGCCCAATATTCCTTAAATTTTTACAGTGTGTCACATTACAACCATAAGCTTCAATGTATTGTAGAAGAAGTGCATTTTTATAACCAGAAAAGAAAAGTGTTTGTTTTTTTTTATTTAAAGTTCTCAAAAGTATAGCATACATTTGCATTCAAACCCCTTTATTCAGAAGCCTGAACTAAAATCCAGTGCAATCAATTGTCCCCAGAAGTCACCTAATTAGTAAATAAGTAGCTGCTTGTGTGAAATTTAGTCTCAGTACAAGTACAGCTGCTCTGTTAAAACCAATCCTTTGAATCTCTCAGTACATTGAGTCGCTTAAATTAATGTTGAAAATGCTCCAAGACCTACCAAGACAAGTCCAAACTGAAAATAAATCATATAAGAAAAAGGCAGCCTAGATATATATATATATCTTATACTCCATTTCATAATTTTTCATTAATTTATGTTGGTCAATTACATTAAAATCCTGACAAAATTTATTGCAAGTCACAGTAGCTTGCTCCATAATGTGAACTATTCATAGGAAATAAAACAGAATTACCTCTTCAGGACTACTGTGTGCAACACTTTTCGAAGGTGTTATGAAAAACCAATATGTCAAGGCAGCTATCCAGACAGGATCCATACAAAAATCTTCCAAAATCATTTAAAGCTAATGAGTTCCTCATAATTTGTCAAAGGTGGCATAAATTATAGAAAATTGGCTCAATAAGACAGTGGCCAGCTTACAAACAGAAACTTACATAATAGAACTGGAAATACAAAGGCAATACGTGCCAGGAACAATCATCAATCCAACCTAGGAGAAAAACATGTATCAGATAATAAACCAGAGCAGAAATGAATGACTATTCAAGAATGATGGACAATCAAATGATTTGATTTTTCAACAGGTTTTTCTTCAGTGCTAAAAAATTTAAAACATCTCAAATGCAATTATTCTATTAAGTCTGTCAATTAGGTTAAATTTTTTTTAACCAAGATTGTGTTCTCTATGACTGCGGCTGAAAAAGTGTATTTCTTAGTTTTATCCAAAGAGTAGGAAGGGTTTGTAAACGAGAAATCAATTATTATAGTTGGAAAAGAGATTGTTGATAGGACATGCTGCCAAGGGCATAATCTTTAACCTAAATTGAACATGATTAGTGAGATGGAAAGTGATAATGAAACTAACACAGGCGAGAGATCTGTTTGCAAGATCAGGACACATCTGAGAAAACCCAGCACTTTAAGAGGCTTTATTGAAGTTAAAATGTCTCATTGATTGGGGAAAGACTGAAGAAATATCAGAAGTTTCAAAGACTTGGCGACTGATTTGTTCAAGTTCATCCAGCTCACCAGCCATGCACACTGATTTGCAGAGGTCACATAGGAGGTTGAAGCCTCCGGTAACATCTCCAAACTGCTCTTACCTCAATGACAGAGCTCTGCGTGAAGATATTATCAAAAATTTAAGCGGGTCTTGGAGCTCAGCACATAGGTGAGATAAGCAGCTGGCTTTGCGGCGTAGTTAATGATTAATGGGTATTTAATGGTACATCCTATGTAATGTTAATGTGGGAACTCAAAAAGAATCCTCCATCTGCATTTGACTGTTCTGTAAAAAGTCTGTTAAAGATCCACACAAAGTGGATTTATCAGACTCGCTTGTCCCTAATTTAACATGAACTAAAAGCTTGTGTGCAGCTTCTCAAAAGTTACTCTATTGCAGGCCTGTGAGACGTACAAAGGCCAAAACATACTTCATTCATTCATTCGTTCATTCAGTCGTTTGGGACTCAGAGAGAGCAGTCCAGGAGGGAAATCCAGACATGCCTTTCCCAATGTAGGATGCAGAATGCATCTGAAAAGCCTCCAAATTGAGACTTTGCATTAGATGCCTAAACTACCTCAACTCAGCTTGGCATAGACTCTCTGCCAAGCTTCCCCTGGTTGGTGGATTGCATCAATATATCACAAAGTCGTTTTATTTTGATGACAACAGACTGGAACAAATTTCACATTGCTGCAGATGAGGCCTCAATCTGCAGAAGCGTATTGCTGTCGAGGAAGAAAATAGGTTTTGAACTCTATCACATTATAACATAATAATTATATTGTATAAACGTGATAATTATCTTGTATAAATGTAATAAAGTCATCCAGATGGTGGTGGTAGTGTGCTTAAAGTGCATGCATAATGAAGGCTAGTAGAATGGCTAATTTACAAGAGCTAGACAAATTTTACTTCATGCTTGGTCTAAAACATGGAAAGATAATGATTCTGCTGCTCAATGTGGATGAGATCTTTGTTAGCTAAAATATGCAAAATAATCATCACCTTTATATTATATATATTAATCCTGTTAATGAAATCTATTAATCATGTTTATGCAATATATTATCATGTTATACAATATTATGTTATGTTTGTACAATATATTAGCATATCTGTGCAGTAAAATTGTCACATTTCTACAATGTAAGTATTGTGTTCATACAATTTATTATCATATTTGAACAATATACTATCACATTTGTACAATTATCATATTATAATATCATAGTGTTCAAAATCTTGTTTTCCACTGTCCTCCTGTTTGTTCGACTCCAGCTCTATACCGGGATACTTCAACTTCTTCATCACTTGACAGATCAAACTACTGTGACATACTGGTAGTAATGCCCTTGTCACACATTATTGCATATCTGCATTCTATATAATGCTATATAAGCATACATAATTTAATCACCAGTTAAACAAGATTGCAGATTTTTTGAACATGTGGAAGAATTACACAACATCAGTGCTCCAGTTCTCACCTGGGCACCACTGCTACAGCATTTACACAACTGCTACTCATATATTGCAATAAAAGCCCAGATACAATGAGATAAAATAATCTAAAACAAAAACACAATGAAATTGTTCTTTTTGTATTTAATGATGAATATTCACACACCTCCTGATAGTGAATGCTTGAACTACATTCTGAATAACTGTGCATAATTGGGTGACCTATTGGGGTCACTCATAGAGCATAGGAATTTAATTTCCATATGTTATGTTAGGCCTCGCTTTGGAAAACAACAAAATAAGAGAGAGTGACATCATGGCTAAAGTTATGTACCCTCTATACATACCCAGTCCTGACTCCACATGGAATCCTACACGCTTGATCCCAACACACACACCCACACACCCCTCTGACCTGATGTGTATCAGAAGCAACACACATAATTCATAGACCTGACAGAATATAATGTTAGACAAACTGCAATTCCAAACAACAAAGAAGTTCAAGCTGAAGCCTGGTTTTAATACTTCAAGTGTGAGCTCCTTATCATATCTGCCAACTGAGGACAAATTCCTCTGGTTGGCTCTTGTTCTACTTACCAATAGCAAATGATTTCAGTTCATCTTAAACCCATGACTAGAGCCACCTACTTCTCTGACATATGTAAGCACAATCTTTTTGTCTTCCTTCCAAGAAAATTAACTGGACAACATTTATTTTAGTGTCTTCTGAAAGCTGAGGGGAGATTCAGTGTAAATACAGCCAGATAGTTTTCCTTGATGGTTTGGAGAAATTAAGCCCTCTTCCAATTTGCTGAATGTTTAAAAGCTGTAAAGAGCGTAATTATCCATCATCCTTCCATTATTTTAATCTGAGTTTTTTGTTCTTGAATAATCTCATTTGACTCTTAAAACACATAAAATGAAGGTTCACTTTGGTAGAAGAAGTCATTATTGTCCAGAAGTTATTAGATGGCACAAAAGGCAATATAAAACTAAAGAGTGGAAGAGAGGATGTAAAGAGAGGAAGATATGAAGAAAAAAACGTATTTGAGAGATTTTATCATTAAAAACCTTAAACTTTTCTAAAAATATATATGTAAATATAGGTTTAATTCAACACTGTACTTGAAATAAATGTTTTTGTTAGTGCAAAATAATTTTTTTTTGTCTAGGGTACACAGATAGCTGACGGATTGTGCATCACAAAATCCATCTATATTTTTAAAGAAAATTTGCCACCTTAAATTCCAACTTGCCACAGACTTTCTAGCCATGGGCTATAACTAAATCAGTACTACCAATATCTGCTGTTGATAAATCAAACAAATTAAACCATTATCCAGTACACCTTTTACATGCGGGGATTATAGTGGCCGGATCAGCAAAACAATTATAATTAAAATAAATTCTTAAATTTGAGCGTTATTTTCATTAATCACCAACCACACTTCTTTAATTTTATCCAAAATGTAGTAAACCTCAAACAGGAATATTTAAGAAAATAAAAGTGGGGTTTGGTTTTCTTATGAGAAATGCAGCTATTATTGTGGACTTTTTATGTTTGTAGAATGTTTAAAAATGTGCATTAAAACAAAATTACTTTAAAAACCATAAAACCAGTCATGTAATGTCCATTCGTACTTTCTCTACCAAAAGTTGTCCTACATAGTGAACGTTTACCCTCAGTGATTTCTGAGGGTAAATGTCATTTTTATTTTTAAACAAAATTAGTAGAAGAAGGAGAAAAGAAAGTGTTGCCTTTTATCTTACTTGTAATTGGAAAGGGAAAAGGAAGAAAATTATCACACAAAGTCATTGGTGGCCTCTGGTTGAAAAGTTGTTTGATTAAATGAGCTAATTAAACCTTATTTTGGACAGCTTCGTATACGCTAAATTTTATCAAAGTAGGGACAATGACTGCCAGACTTGAAATGGCCTTAACAAGATGTCAATAGTGGTCCAGTATCTAAGGGTAAATGTCTCTGTATCTATGTTGAGGGTTTGTACTCCTTCTTTGTGAAACATGAATCTGGAAATTGTAATTGCAAATTTATTCATGTGAGATTACAATGTCTTTCATGACAAGAAACAAAAGAACAAGAGATAGTGGAACAAAACATGATGTTAAAATAAAATAGATTTGCATTTCAAGATTGTTTCTGGCAAAATAGGTGAAGAATAAATTCTCTTTGTCCTTTTTATGCTCTGTGTTGCCATGTTGTTGCTGTGAAACCACAAGCAATAATTTGTGCAGTTATGCCCTGGGCTAACTGTGACTGTGGACATTACAAACATGTCACTGGTTTGACTAATGCCTGGAAACAAGCTGGAAAATCTGAAAGGTTTACATTTTCTTCAAGTGTCCTCCTCAATCATTGTGTAGCAGCTCAGATAGATGTTTGATCAGTGTGTAATGTTTTTGATAAGCATTTTTTCCTATTACTATATCAGTGCTATAGTAGTCTGCTAATCATGTCCACATTTTTCCCTCTTTGTTCAAATATCATCAAGCAAAGACATTACACTTTAGGGCAATGCATGACATTTTTTTAATTTGGGCTTGATCTTAAAAGTAGAAACAAAATGGCATTATAAAAAAACAGAAATGGAAATGAAGGGTAATGGGTGCAAAACTTTCTGTTTTGTCTTTTCAGCTGCTGTCAAAGATACAAGTGTACTGATTAAAGCGTTTAACCCACTGTGAGAAGATTGCTGGGTTAACGTTTAGTTGTGCTGCTTTTTCTAATTACGTAGCAAGAAGGAAATAATGTATGTGTTGGGTTAATTGGCTATTCTATTTGATTGTGGGGCTAAGCGTGAACGGTTGTTTGCCTGGTGTGTCTCTGTACTGGCCCTGTGATGGACTGTTGACATTGCAAGAACGAACCCTGGCTCACTCCCAAATGGTAGCTCAGAACAGAAGCAGCCCACTCTGACCCAAACAGGACAAAGTGGGCTTAGAAAATGGATGAGTAGCTACTCTATTTTAGGGGGTGAGTCCGAACTTATCTGCAAAGTTCCATTAAACTCTTTTGTTTGTCATGATATATAAGAAGATAGGGTAATATTTTCATACTATATCTACATGCATCACTGAAATGTAAAAAGTGTAGCAGCTGAGCACTTTGTCAAAAATGATGAATAGAACCGTACGAAAGAGATTTTGTGTCTGTACTGCAAAGCTAGGAAATATAATGTGAAAACTGTAAGTCATAAATCCCAAGCTATAGCAGTTTAAGTCAATTCCCCATTTGAGTTACACATGCTGCCCTCCAGTCAACTTTGACTCAGAATTCAAGTCTTATTCTTGACATTCTTTGTATGATAATGCGTTATAATGCCCTGGGCATGTTCATGCACTAAATAACAGATACAATAAAAATGTTTGGACTTTGCAAATTCAACACAAGTAATAGTGCACATTATTTATTAGAATTGTTAGGCAAAGGAATATAATTTGTAAAACATTTTATCAACGCATTCTACAACTAATCGGTAAGATGGCACTGTGTGTGCATTCATCCTTATGATCAAAGGAGTGGAACACGGCTCTGGATTGGCAGCCTACACAATGTGCTCATCCAAAAAGACTTGTGGGACATGTAACAGCATGTTTTTCAATTCTAATCTCATTTTGCTTTTGGAAATGGGCATTGAAAAACAAAATGATTTAAGTTATCTGGTATTTAATTTGAACATATTAGGAGGCTAGAAAAAAAGTACTTTGATTTCTGCAAAATTATAGCTCTCATAATCAACTAATATCAGTACAGGAAATCCAAAGTCAAAAGTTTCACAAAAACAAGAGATCAGTATTTTAAAATAGAAGGATATTTACCATTCACAGAAACCTCTGAACACATATAAGAAACCAGATGGGTAAGAGAATTTTTAGCAAGAGATTTAATATTATTTCACAATGAAAACTGGCTTACATTTTAAGACAAGCTCCTATTTCTAATAACAGTCACCTGCAAAGTGATAATGAGTATCTTTGGTATAAAACTGTGGAAGAATGTCAAAACGGTACAAGTGAGCCCCCGCCTTCTCTCCAAATTCTCATCAGATTACAGAAATAAAATATTCAAATTGACTTTTATGTTCTTACTCATATTATCACACATTCTCTATTTGAACATTAAACGGACCAACTGCAGTTTTAAATGTTAATATTATCCTTGAATCCCTTGTTACTGACAGTGCCTTGGTATTTTTCACCTTTTGTCAAACTGCGACCACAATCTTCAGGGTATTTCGTCGGAATCAGCCGAGAGATCCATAGTAACTGAAGGAGCTGTCAAGGTCTACAGCACAGAGGTGACTAGTAGTTGTGAACTCCAAAAATCTGGCCTTTATGAAAGAGCAGTAAGAACAAAGCCACTGCTGGAGGAGACTTTTATTTATATATATATATATATATATATATATATATATATGTATTGCTGGTATCAGTTTGAAAAACTGAGAATCCATATAATCAGAAAGGCAGGAGGTTAATTAATAGTTGCCCTTTACTTTGATCACTGAGTGTCATGAAAGAACAGTCCGTTTTTATTTTCATAAAACTTTCAGCATAAATGATTTACATGAGACTTCAGTGCACACATGCAGTAATGCTGTGATAGAATGGGCTGTATGAGTCAAAGGGTTTTCAGTTTCATTCACCCAACAGCTGTTTACACAGACAATACAATGAAGGAAGGACACCTGTTTGTTGCGGCTAACCTTACCTCTTCTTTGTTCCAGCTAATGTACACAAAACTGCAAAGCTTTGGAAAGGGTGTGCATAGATCCTCTTTCTTAATTTGTCCTCAGCATCTCTTCTCTAACTGGTAGTTTATTTCTAACATAAAAGCAGGTTTCTAAAGAATGTTTCATATTTATTTTATTTTTTTAAACTATAATATTTTCAGTTTATAACGAAAGCCACATACATTAGGATCTCTTGTGTTTCATTATGTTCCTCCACAATCTTTTCGTATTCTCAGCTTGCTTTATAAATTAGTAAATGCAGTATTTGGTTTCCCTGTCGTTAATTATTGAAGCGACAGTGATACAAGACTCGCCTCCCAGTGCGCCCAGTGCGCCCAGACCCATGTTTTAGCTCGTTTCCTGGCAACCCGGCTACTTATAGTCAGGCATCAGTAACATCCTAATAATTCTGCTGCGCATGCGATGAGGGGGGCGAGTGCAATTTACACACAAATCAGTCAGACTATTTTACATTGCATTACAAAGCTGCCCTCGTGTCTCTATAAGGTCTTTGAATGACGTGCAATAAATCACAACAGTGGCCTCTTATTGTGGTCGCTGCTGGAGCTTATTTGACAGATTTCAAGTGGGAAAAGGAATTGTTGCGCAACACCCTTCGAAAGGGTGTGAAGAGTAAAACAAGTGACCTTGACTGGATATGAACTTCCACTGAACTGAAATGCGATATCTGTCATCTTTGTGGCAAGTATTTACAAGCTGTCAGGCTGATTTTAAACACTCTCGGAGAACCTCCGTGGGCATTTGGGATTTTACTTTCTATTGACAGGAGGGAGCCAGGTCACTTGGAGAGTAAATAAATGATTGAAAAGATTGGCTCGGTCACAACAGCCGAGGCTCTTGTGTCGATCCAGGCTATTGATCCACTGCTAGATGGCATCAATGAAACGCTAGAGTTGTTTAATTTAAGGAAGTCAAATGAAGGCCTAATGAGAATGATTTTTTTTATTTTAGCTTTTGAGCTCTCGTCGATGCTCTGCTTCTGGTAACCAAAGTGGTGGCAAAATGATCTATATCCTGTCTCTTGCATTTTGTCATGTTGGAACCTAAAAAATACCTGGTGTATCTTATGACACCAATGTCTCCAAATATGATGCAAGTTAACCAAGTACTTTCAAAGATCGCCTCATTTCAAAAGCAAACTCCAAACAGCATTGTTGAGTGTGAAGATCACATTAGAAAGATCAGGGTTGGAATTGTGGAAGTGATTTAAAGCCTGGTTAGTTTTTAAAATAACATACAAAGCTTCAACATTTCAGTTCATCCTCTGAAAATAACAAGAGTAGGCACAACTATAAGGAGTTGAATGGAAGACGTCAGTAGCCAGATGGAGGGAAATACTGCAAGAAGATCTGTCAGGTGCTTCAGAAAGCTGAGGAAACTTTGCTTTATTATTGTATTTTTTCTTTTTGTATTGACATTTTTTGTGATGAAGCAGTTTGTGGCTCTTGACATATGAATGGATTTCATCACATTGCATAATATGACCCTTAATGTGCAGCCACACCTGCAATGTTTACTTGTTTGAATTGCCCAGTCAAACATCCGTTGCAAGTCTTGAAGAAAAGGATTTTTCCAGATGCTCTCAACCTCATCTTAGGTTTTTAGTTATTCTGCAAATAATGGGTAAAAAAAATTCTTTCCACTGAAAACCGTGTCTATAAATTACTTATTTAGGAAGACCGAATAGAAATGTATGCCACACTTTTCAGTTTTATATCTAAAAATTTTCACATTTTGCTTCATTATGGTCAAGTTTATGTCATCTTATAGAATGAAGTCCTAATATACATTGATGTTCCAGGGCCGTAAACCCATTTACAAAGAATTGAATCTTTTGTCACTTTGTTTCTGTGAAATCTAGAGTGGTTTTATAAGATAAATCTTCAAACATAAAAAAAAAACATACTCAAAAATGTTTTACATTGCCAAACCAACACACACACACACACACACAAAAAAACCTTCTAAATAAAACTTTGATATACTTTTATTAAATTCAATTCAGTTTTATCAATATTTGCCAGGTTCACATATACGCTCTACTCTGTGCTCCATCACAAGCCACCAAAGAAGAAAGACGGGGTCCACAGTTCAGGCGCTTATGAATAAAGTACAACTGTGAAATCAATAGATAGAATGAGACAAAAGACTTGGGAGAATAAAGCTCGAACTTTAAGGTGAAAGACTCTCCACCGTTTCGACAAGGACATTGGCTTTGGTTCCACTGGGTTCCAGTGACAGTAGCGGCTGGCATAAAGCATTATTAATGACCAAGGAAACTGGCCTTCAGGCTAGGCGTTAATTATATCACTGGAGAGCTGGAGGAAGAGAGCGGGAGGGGTGAGGCCACTCCCAGTTTGGTGTGTGTGTGTGTGTGTGTGTGTGCTCGTGTACATTTTACATTGTTAAGCCATTACTGTCCTAATTTCTAAAGTGAGGCCCGGCTGATAGATTGCCAGAATCCGTCCCCAATATCAGTCTAGACCCTATCTGATTTCTGTAATTGTGTTTTTCCTCATCTTACTCATGTCAGATATTCTCCTTTTTGTGCACATCAAAGAGAAGAAAAAATCTAGTGAGTTAACTTTGAACAAATAAGTTCCACAGTTTGGGTTAGAAAACAACACACCGATGATTCTGTCTAGTGGTTGTGCCCTTGAACTACCTGTCTCTTCTTCTTATCAAAATAATCCATTCATTTAATTTCACCTCACTTAATTTATCTAATGAACGTATGCTTTGATTCAACAATTCACATTTTTCCTCTAATCCAAATGTGACAGAATTAACTGGAGAGATAATTTGGTTAGCTACAGGCTACTGTTTTTATCATTAAGCCCATTTTAATCACTACCGTCCTTTCTGTGCACTGGCACAGATTCGTAGTCTGGAGCTCGGCGTGCCATGAGCAGAGGGTGTGTTTTTGATGCCTGGCGCCTGCATGTGACAGCTCTGTCGACTGTGAGCTGTCCTCCACTCCTTGCCGTCTCATAGCATCTGTGGCGCTGCGCTTTAAAAGGCCAGGGGCCGATCACTGTGCATCCCTTTCAACGCAGCTCAAAGTCAGGCCTTCTTACAGTCAAACTGTGGCTTTGCGTCTGGGGCTAAAAAGTGCATCACTGTCCTAATGTGGTTAAACTGAACACCAGACAACTTTGTTTTCTGGTCATTTGGTGGGACTGGACAGTGATGACATAAAAAAGAGACATTGAAAAACATTTTTTTTAAGTTAGAAAATGTTATGCGTCACTAATTTTCAGATTATGATGTGTACATATGGAATCCTCCTTACTACTTTAGCTTTTTTTTATTTGCAAAGATTCCTCACATCCTGCAACAGCGTAGAAGGATGTTGAGAAAAGTGTTGTAGTCGTAAAAGCCAAAGTGAAACATTTTAACCAAATTAGATTCAAACAGTGCTCTTACAAAATAATCTTTCCCATTTGACATGTCAGTGTTGTCAATAAATCCTCACAAATAAACTGTGAATATAGTCAACTCACCCAGAGTTACCGTTGTTTAGGTGTTCCTTTTAGGTTTTAAGTTGCCCCATACTCTCTCAATTTTCAATCTTTGAAATGTTAAAAGGTTAAGATATTTTATAACCTGAACTCTGCTTTGTCCTCCGCAGTTTTTTCTTTGACTTGTCGCTTGCTTTTGGTTTTCATAGTACTGTCCGTTCAACAAAGTTCTCACCCATACATACAGGTTCTTTACAGAACAGTTTTATTTATACTGGAAACGAATTACAGACTGATAAGCACTATTTAGAAATGTGCACTTAATGGGGCTAAATACAGGCATGTCTCACTTTTTAAGATCGAAAGGAATGTATCATTTTCTTTCACTTCATGCAGTTGCTTGCTATGCTGATAATCGAAAAGACATACTGAAAATTGTGGCTGTAGGGTGATGAGATAAAATACTAAAGTGATATTAATATTTTTTGAAAAAGTGCCTAAAATGACACCAATTCAAATTGAGAAACACTTTTGCTTCTTTGGTCTTACCGCTCTATAAACGTAGTTTCCTTTAATAAAAACACAAAATTGCAATTATCAATACCACATGAAAATGCAACAAGCTTGTTATTTCTGCTTGTATGATCTGATGCTTTGCTTCTCAACTGATGATGTGTTTTATAACTATTCTCTGTCAGCTTCTCAAACTTGATACACTTAAATTTAAAAAAATAAAGACGTTTCATTTTTATTAGCTAAAAGAATCCAGGTCACATACACAATAGCTAACATTCTTCCTTTTCTTTCCAATAATCCAGTGTTCAGGGAGCCCTACACAGTCCGAGTGGCAGACCAGCACTCCATGAGGGGTAATATTGCCGTATTCAAGTGCCTCATCCCTTCAGCTGTTCAAGAGTACGTCAGCGTGGTGTCCTGGGAGAAAGACACTGTTTCCATCATCCCTGGTAGGACATTAAGGCTACAGTTGTCATCAGTGATTCACCAAACACCATTACGTTACAGTTAGAAATTAGTTTGACAGGTTTTGCCAGCCAGTCGCTAAAATACTGATGTCATAATTCTCTTGTTGTGTTTTATTTACATCAGGGAGAAATTAGATGAAGAAATTTAACAGAATGTTGGTTATCATCTTATTACAGGGATAAATATGTTTTATTTTTGCAATGCTTGTTTGGGTGTAACATTTTTCATCATATCATTCCTATCGTTTAAAAGTTCTTTACATGGGTTGCCAAAGGAAATCGTGGAGAAACTGGAGGTTTTTCTACCGGTCGGCATCAGTATTATTGCTTCACACTCCCACTCATTCAATAGAAAAATGTCACCTGACTTTTCCTCTGCACTCAAGAAAGACAAATTCAGCTGTTTGGAAATATTTCTGGTCTCGTAAAATACAGACATGTTGTTGAAACACACCATGCCTTTAGTGCTCTTAATAAAAACATAAAGGAAACTCTACTTGTGACAATGTGGGTGTGGGAATGTTGACTGAGAAGGTTTGAGTTGGTACACAGTTGGAAGAGTGACACATTTGTGTCACTGCGCGTGAAAAAATTGAGCAGCCATGTCTTTACTGCGTCTCGGAGCAGCTCTCTTTACTCCACATGATCCTTTCTTTAAATCATTCAACGGAGAAGCAATATCACTTTGAAACTGAGCCTGCTAGTAGCTATTCTTTCAGTGTGCATTGACATTTGTGCGTGTGCTTGCGAATGTGTTCAGGTGTGCGTGGCACGGTGTTAACATCTGCTCTATAGAGCAGCGCCAAATTGCAGGCTGTCAGATGAGACTGTTTAGGTCAGATGATACGTTTTGCTCCTTCTGCCCCTTATCGCCCTCTATGATACGGAGCGCTTATTTCGTCTCTGTACAGTGCATGTGCCTTTGTGCATAAAGGTGTGTTTGTGCTCCTCTTTGTACGATTCTATCCTTCACACAGCAGCACCCATTGATCCAACTCAACACTGGTGCATATGTGTATGTGTGTGGCCCGAGGGGGGTTTCCAGTCTGGATCGATAAAGCTTGTTGTTGGATTCCCCTCTCTCTTGTCACGGATCTCTCAGTGTGAGAGTGGTGAGACCAGGCAAGTCTGTTTGACTCATAGCTCAGTGTGTGTGTGTCGGCGTGTGTGTTTTGTTAGTAAAAGTCAGTATATCACGTTTGTGTGCTAAGCGCTCAGTAGGAGTATGGTATTGATCATTTGGTAAAACATGCACACATAAACAAGTAAAAGCATGTTGGGATAGTCTGTCTCTCTCTTTCTTCCTCTAGCTCCCCCCCCCCCTTCCCCACACACACACACCCCCGCACACGCACTAAAGTGTAAATAAGCAGTTTCCTGAAAAAAACCTTAACCCTAAAAGAATGAAATAAGGATGAACTGTTTTGCAAAGATAAATAAATAGATGCATATAGTCAAGATGAGCTGCTCCCATGGAGTGACCGTACTTAACCTTAGAGCTCAGAGTAAGTCATCTGGGGTTAGCTCCCTTTGACAGTTTTCTGGGCACCATCACCATCAACACCACCATTCCTGGACTCCAGTGATATGGTCAGGAGAAATACAGATAGCTTCCAAAACTTTAAGTTTGCTGACTTTTTATTCCATTGTGTAATTTAATTGGCAATTTTTTGTTATGAGCTCAGGGATGTAGATGCCAAGATTTTATGCAATGGTAAATCATTACCTATAGTGCCCATACCATATAGCCCATAAAAAGCACCCTCCCCTTTGGATGTTTTACCCTTTTTGTTGCTTTTGCAAACCAGTTATGACCAGCAAAATTTGGCTTCTTTAACAAAGAAAAAAACCCTGCAAAAAACCTTTTAATGTTAAAGTAGAAACTGGTTTGTACAAAATGACAAAAATAAATACAGACATTTCACATAAAGTAAACGATTGCACAAATATTCAAGGCAGTAGTTAGAATATGCACCTTTTGCTAAAATCGCACTCCACTCTGCTTTGCAATACTTTTCAAGCTTTGTCAGGTAGCATATAGTTTTCACTTTGACATTAAAAAAGTGTTTTCGGCTTTTCTTTTTTTTTTTGTCAAAAAGGCCAAACTCGATTCATCCTAAATGACTTGTAAAAGAAAAATAACGGTAAAACATCCAAAGGGATGACCACTTTTTATAGGTGCTGGTAAAGATCTTTCTCTGGGGAGTTTTGCTGACAAAGTCACAACAGAAAACTTAAACGTGGTTTTCGCTAACTCTTCTGATTTTGATCTTTCATCCACATTTATCTTGATACCTGATCTGTTAACAACAGATGGAAAATCACTTACTCATCCCAAATAGTACAACAGGTTGCACTTATCACTAATTGTTTATCTAAACAAACAAAAACCTTTTTTTTTTTTTTTTTTTTTTGCCAAATTGCAAAACACAGCTCTCTACAGCTCACACAGTCAGCTACCAAAACATATTGCATTGCTGTATCTTAACAGCGGTTGGATCCACAGTCAGTCTCACAGCAACACTAAGGTGGATACATGATTTTAACTAAGATTTGTTTATTTAACTAGGAGTAACGCAAGATTCAGATTCAGAGCTTTTATTGCACTTCAAATAGGAAAATGAGCAGTGAAATACAAGTAACGCTATATTAAAGTAAATTGTAAATCTACCTACTCAAGTTTTGTACCTAAATTTACACTTTATTCTTCTCTGTATCACCTGCAGTCAAAATAATTCTTGATGTTTTTTGCGTAACAGTTAAAATAAAGTGTAATATATTCATATCAGGTCTCAAAGATCCACTCTGGTTTTAGTTGTCCTTCTAGTCCTCTTTTTTTTTCACAGGCCCACAAGGCAAACTGTTGAATTCACACCCTGAAAAAGTAAATATTAAAGAACCCCACTTTTTTTGAGCTTAGTCTATAGCTAACTTATGTCCGAACATGTGGAAAAGTTAACAAGACATCATGTAGTTCATCACTTTACTTATGAAGCTTTGCAAAGTTTATCTGCTGACAGCTTGTATATGTCTCTTTGATGATCAGTGAAAGTTTATCATAATTTTACTTAAAACAACAAAAATTGTAAAGCAACAGTTTTATAAGTATTAGCAAAATAACTTTCGGAGCAAAGAAATAAGATGTTGATGATAAATTCCTTTTTTATTTTTTTAATGTTCGGATATCTCTAGAAATGATGATTTGGGATTCTTAATGAAAACATGTTAATCTAAAGACATTGTGGAGCTTTATTTTTTCCTCCCAATTTTCTCGGTCACTCCTCCTCCTCTCTCCTCACAGCTGATGAATAGGTCCTATTGGTAAGACAGTGGTGCTCTTCTTTTCGGCCATCTTTGGCTCAAAGGCTCTTCTCATCTCTTTCCCTCCCTGGTACAGACTGGTGGCCTGTGTCGATGGCCCCACACAGAAACACTTACACAAACACTGACCCACACTGAGTTCCAATTAGAGGCGTTCGTGCATGCCTCCATCCATCCGTCCATTCATCCCCTTCATCCATCAGCTCCTGGTTGCATGCTCAACTTTCAGCCTTCACTTGAGCACTCGAGATGCTCTGGTGCTTTGCCATTTATTAGAGACAGTGCATGCTAGGTGTCGGCTTGACAAGATGACATATGTCACACAGACGGCTGTGTTGGTCAATAAAACTGAGTATGAATGGGTTTTGATGAAGAGAGAGGAGGTGTTTGCTGACAGCTGGCCTCACTGCGATTCGACCCTTCTTGGGTGTTGTGTCAGTATTTGACAGCCAAATCTGTTTGCTTTTGTGGCCTGCACATAGAGAAATGTTGGGCGGTACGGACAAATTTACAGGCAGACAGGCTGATAGTCAAACAGAGGAGGGCCGAGTGTGTAGACTAGCTCTCGTGGTTTTTACTCAGCTGTCATAACCGCCGCTCTCGCACAGCTTCTCTGTATAGCTGCGTCTCTACGTTTAATTGATGGTTTGCTGGTGTTGCCGTCACTTATAATAAAATTAGCATTTGTTTTCTTGTCAGTTGGGCAACTGAAGGAGTGCAATCTGACAGATGTGTAATAAGGAACTTCATCTGTGTGCGTGCGTGCGTGCGTGCGTGCGTGCGTGTGTATGAGACTGTGTGAATCTCCTCCTCCAGTTGGAGCTTAAAACAGTGTGAGTTTTATCCGGTCGCCATGGAAACCGGTGCAATCCGGCAGGCGGAATGAGGAAGGTGTGAGGATGCATCGCTGCTTGATTTTTATTAGTGCATCACCATGGCTCAGCTCCACCACAGTCATGCTCACACACATGCATATACACAAGCAAACAGAGGACAGTAATGCATATTTCTATTTCTTCCTGGGATGTAAGACGGTCAAACTGTCCTCGCTGAAACTGTTAATTTGCGTCCATCATGTCAACACTGCAGTAAATGCAAATTTGCAAATAAGCCACTGAGGTTTTTGATATTGATTACCATGTGTTTCAAAGCACTGTCTGTGGTCACCTACCTCACAAAGCTTCCAACATTTTATGGCTAAAACACAGCATTACACACACTACATTTAGAGGAGTACTGATTGTTTTTTTTTTCTATCCGAAATAAATTTCTAACCTTTGTTGAGGACTGCCCTTCTAATTCCAATTTTGACTAATTTATTTATTTATTTTTATTAAAAAAAAAAAGGTTTACTGTGTACAAAGTGGAAACGGTATGCTGTGATTCCTTTTTAGTTTACAGGAGTATGTATGCATTACTCAAATTAATACTTATGTAATTTTAATTTCAATTTTGTTGGTGGCTTACAAAACAAAAATCTTTTGAGTTCTTAAGCAGCCTGTAGAATAAATAAAAAAATAAGTAAATAAATAAATAAAAAACAGAAGAAAAAAATAGGTATTGATGTACATATCTGCTCAAAGCCATTTCTAAGACGAGAGCCATTATCCAGAAATGGAGATAACCTGGAATACTGACAAATCTTCATAGGAGTGTTTGGGCTACCTGGAGTGTTTCTGTGTTAATATTTACACAGCATAACAGTGTAAATATTACTGTTATGCTGTAATATTTTATAGCTACTTCCGCCAAAGATGGTGGTGGTAGAGAAATCTTCAGGGGTAGATAAACTAATTAAAGCTTTATTTTATTTAAATAAACTAAATAAAGCTTGAATTATGCTCAATAAATCCCGATGTTTGATTGTCTAATGCTCACTGGTCACATTGCAGAAAAATTATCCAAAATATAATAAAATAATTTATAATCCTTTATGGATGAAAACACAATTTACTGCAATACTGTAGAACTTTTTAAATACTAGTGAAGATGTCCTGTGTCAACACGCTTACTCCTTACCTTCAGAAATGCAGAATAAATTGAGTTTTCTGCTTAGAGGAACTGATCTTAACATTCAAATAATTAGCAGAAAAAAAGACAAGGATCCCTTCCCCTAAAGAAGAAAGTGAAGAAAAAAATGTGATGTTGTTCACTGATTGAAGCTGCCTCTTTGACACGCACTAGGTGCCTCTCTAAGTGCAGTATCGCCACAGCTGCTGCATCTCCTGCCCTAGTCTCCATTTTGTGTCCTCTCTGTAGAGGCCTGCTACCTCTCTCAAGCCCTCCGTCTATCCACTCCTAACTTTCTCCCACTCTAGTCCTTCCTTTTTAGAGGCACTTATTAGGAGATAGTGAAGTGACAATGCCTGGCCTGTTCCATCCACTCCATCAGCCCTTTAAGTGAACAAGAGATAGGCCCAAAAACCACAGAATAAGCAGAAAACAGGGGAACACAAAGTGGCACAAAAGCATGACATGCTAAATTATGCAGATGGCAAAGTGAGAACGGGATGGAGAGACGACGGAATAAGTTAGGTAGGTAGATAAGGACGCATGAGAGGGTGTGCGGATGGATAAAGAGAGAGGTGTATGTTTTAGTTTTCTTGCTGTCCCCAGCACCCAAGGGAGAAGGAAGGAGAAGAGCGGGAGCTTTAAAGCCCCAATCATTAAAGATGCATCTGACAAGTTCCTCCATCTTTTCTCCTGTGTCTCTCTTTGTCCTTTTGTTATATCTCCCATTAGTGTCTGACCATTAACCATTATACACATCTATGTGTGATTTCCTTTAGGAGTGGAGCAGTTTATACCTCACGTAAAAGGTAGGGGAAGAGGGCAGGCAGCAGGGTAACAGGGGAGGGGAAATGGGTGGTGTTTACTTATTGATGTGTGTTTATGGGCTGTGGTGTGTGCGTTTTTGTGTATCAGAACCTGGCTGTGATGTGTGTTAGGTTGGGTTATTTATTCAGCACTCGTGTTTGGATGTTTTACAGAGAGAACAGGTGCAGAGCGACTCTGAGCTTGCTCTGTTTGAACGGACTCTGTGTCTGTGCATGTGTGTGTGCTGGGGTGTGTGTGTGTGTTTGCGGTAGGCTGGAGGGTGTAGGTGTGTGTGAGGGTGTTTGTCGGTGAGACAGACAGAAAGAGAGAGTCAGACACAGGGGCATTCACTGCTGTCCAGGCAATGATAGACCTGCAGTGTTTATCTGTGCAGAAAACCTGATTTGAATGTAGATAGATGGATAGATGGAAAGATAGATAGATGGAAAGAACATGGACGTTCTGACTGAAATGGCGGGAGAGATGGAGGGAGATTGAAGGAGGATAGGAGGGAAGTAGGAAGTGAGAGAGGGCTGTGCACGAGGAGAATTTCAATGGCACTCCAATCATGCAGGCAGTCTCGTTAGCCCAGGGAACATTTGCATAGCGCTTCTGTGAATTCATTTGGCCTCACTCAGAAAAGAAGGCTCCCTTTCCTTTCTGCTTGTTAGTTATTCATTAACCACAAGGTGTGTGCAAGGCCATTTGTGTGAGTTTGTCTGGGTTTTTCGCCCCCCCCACATAACCCCCTTGCAGACCAACGTGCCTTTTGCTCTGTACTGTTGCCGTCCTCTCGGTATGTGCCCGAGATCATTGCTAGCCGTGTTTTTGTTTTTTTTCCCGGCGTTTTCAACATCTTTTTTGACTCCGTGGACACATGTTTCACTGCTTCTTTCCATTACAGCAAAAGCAGACAGAGTCGCTGTCAGATATTTTGCCAAATCCAGAGCCGACGTCAGAGTCTTACTCATCTTCCGCCATGATCTCTTGCCAACACCCTCCTCCTGAAATCGTGCTGCTGCTCCTCAACTTTGTGCATCATGCTGCCTTCCCAAGGAACTAATTAGTGGAAAAATACACGATGTAAGTTCAGACAATTAGGTTTTTGCTGGAGGCCATTTTTAATGGGGAGCATGACTACCCCCCCCCCCCCCACCCCCCACTCTCCTGCCCCCAGAAAAAGAAGACATCAGTTAAGTTGGAGTAAGGTGGTGTGATTGTTTGTTTGGGTGTGAGGGTTTGAAGGTTGGGGTGGTGTCAGTGAGGAAGTTCAGCCAGTAAGTGGTGATGACACATATAATGAAGAATGCAGCGAATGTGTTATTCTAATTATCCCACTGACACCTCATACAATCTAATGTTGTTTGACAGTGCACAACAACCAGGGTGGAGAAGCGCTCTGATATGCATGTGTGTATGTGTGTGTGGTTTTGAAGCCAGGTTTTTACCTGGTTATGACAAAGTTTGTTAGATACGGTGCTGTAAAAAAGTTTTTCTTACTTTTTCTTGTTTCAAGTAATGAAACGGGTTCTTTTTTAGAACTGCTATGTTAGTAATGTGATGAATACCTTCCAAAAACATTCCACATTTGTCCTGTCAGTCCACAGAGTCTTGAGGATTATTATGTTGTGTTTAGTCAATTGTGTGATGGGCTTTAGTAATCTGTAATTGTTGTCACCTTGCACTCAGTGCTTTAGATGGGCCGACATGCACCAATACCACTATCAACGCTATCAGCTCTTTTAAATTTTACCTCTCAAAGTACTCTGAGATGTTGATGTTGTTTTCTGGTTGCTTCACAAAGAAAATGCAATGTGATTCATTTTTATAAACGCACATCTGTTTCATGCATATCTTGTCTGTGGATGCAAAGATAAAATTCTGTCATTTTATTACAAGGTTCCCAAACATAATTCGCAACTATTAAATGTGATTTACAACTTCAAAATATTAGTAGGGGCTGCGCAGTGGCACAGTTGGTAGAGCTGTTGCCTTGCAGCAAGAAGGTTCTGGGTTCGATTCCCGGCCCGGGGTCTTTCTGCACGGAGTTTGCATGTTCTCCCTGTGCATGCGTGGGTTCTCTCCGGCTTCCTCCCACAGTCCAAAAACATGACTGCCTCTCCAAATTGTCCCTAGGTGTGAGTGCATGGTTGTTTGTCCTGTGTGTCTCTGTGTTGCCCTGCGACAGACTGGTGACCTGTCCAGGGTG
>CAEGAE010063875.1:0-35002 GCA_903067095.1 Girardinus metallicus | reverse complement strand
TACTGTGAGTTATATATATATGCTGTAATGTAAGTCCTCTTTTGTACAAGACACATTTGCAGCGTCTTGCAGGGCTTTGCAAAACTATTAATGCCCTGTTATTTTTTTTATTTTTATTTTGCCATACTACAACTGCATTATACATTGTTAGAATGTAGTGCACAATTGCACAGTAAAATGACAAAAAGATGGTTTATTTTCACACCGTGACACAAAGTAGTCCAACAGCTCTCTGTACGCAGCTTCTTGTCCATCTCTGATACACCTGACGACTGAATCATCTGTGTATTTCTGCAGACGACGGGACCCTGACATGTGCTGGTAGTCTGAAGTGTGCAGAGTGAAGATAAATGTTGAAAGAGAGTTCCCTGTGGTTCTCTTGTGCTCCAGACCACCTGGTTAGACACACAATCCTTCAGTCTCACAAACTGTGATCTATTTGTCAGGTAGTCGCTGTTCCACGTGATGTTTAAGGCCTCCAATTGTGTCTACTGGAGTTGTTTTGACAAAGTAAATCAGGCTCATTTGTGTGAAATTCACTAGATAAATCAAAGACCATGATCCTCACAGTGCTGCCCGCTTCAACTCCAACTCCACGGTGAAAAGCACTCGGGTGGGCCAACAGCAGACTCTTCAGAACCTTCTTAATGTGTGATGTCAGGCCAGCAAGTGTATGGTCATTGATGATTGATGGGTGAGTTTTCTTTTTTACTTAAACAATGCAGAATGTGTTCAACAACTATGAAACCTTCTTTTGGGTTAGGCTAATGCAGTGCTTCTCTGCAAAGGCTTTTAGGAGTCCAACTGAGATGGAACATAACACATCTGAGGTGTGACAGAGTAGCTGTGAGTCAAATGAGTGTCTGGTTTAGCTGGGGGCAAAAGAGAAGGGAGCAAAGTTTGTTTCTGAACTGAACCTACTGAAGAATAAATCTGTTCATTGGCTCTGATTGTATCTGCTAGTATAATACTACTAGTATAACGCTAGTTGAAAATACAAAACCCAGCTGCGGTGGATGGAGGATAAATCAGCCACTAGGTTTGGATGTACTCACCACTTGGAGCTGGCTTTCAAAGCACAATCTGAAGAAGAATTGTTTCTGATGTTTGTAAACCTGTTCGGATGCTTTAAAATTAACATCCACATTTTGACAACTCCCTGCTTCTTGTTCAGCCAAGTAAGCCCACACGAACTCACCAGTTTTTACCCAAAGCACAGGATCAGTTCCGTGGTCATTGTTGCACCTGGCGAAGAAGATCGCCCTTCCACCGCCTCTAATTCAGCATGCACCAGATCAGACACAACTCCAGATTCTGGTGGGACTGTAGAACCGCTGTTAGCAAGGCTAACATTTTGAGAACTGTGGAGGGATGATGGTTCTGTTCCATGACCAATATGAGTTTTAAAAAGTTTGGATATTTTTTTAATCACCTCCTTGTCACGCTCTTCTTTTTCTTTGGTTCCTCCGCTCTGCTGTCATATTTTCTGTTGTCTGCCATTGTGAGAAATTACTCCCTGATGCTCCTCCCCAAAGCTTAAGACGCGTCAAACTTGGGCCAATAATAATCAAGCATTCATGATGGACGTTCGCCTGACCAAATCAGACAGTTTTTCAACACAAAGCAACTTTCAGGGCCCCCAAAGCGCTGGGGCCCCAGTAAGCCCATGCTAAAATCCAGCCTTGCTGGTGGGGATATTATATCACTGGTCAAACACTCAGTCACAGCATTGATGAGGTCTTGCTTTGAAAATGTATAAATCTGTAACATTTGCATTTTAAAAAATCCAACTTTTGCCTTCTCTGGCAGAGCAGCTGACAAACTGTTGAAATTTTGGAAGTATAGCACAGAGTGAGGCATGATTAAAATCATGCCACAAACACATTGGGTTGTTGTGTTTGAAGGTTAGCAACAAATGAACTGATGACATCACATGCATTGTTGGCAGCTGAAGGTGGAATGCAAGCAGTTGCCAAAATAAAACTGGAGAACTCTCTTGGTGAATAATATGGACAGAAACATATTGCTGAAGGTTCAATATCTGCGCTAAAGAAATGACACTTCACAGTAACATGTCCTGGATGACACCATCTGGTGTTGAGAAACATTGCTAATACATCTCTTTTTCTTTTCCAAATACTATTTAAATCTCTGTCTGCTTGTACAGCCAGGAAACCTTAGAGGTAGATGTTTGAGTCAGAAATATGTAACCATGTGTCAGTGAAGAATATAATTCTGGATTCCAGATAATGTCGCTGAGTACTTGGTAGGACTTGGAGTTCATCCAACTGGTTAGCCAGCAATCACACATTACACATTATGAATGATGGAAGAGATTGTTTGATCTTTACAATGACAAAAAATGAAAATGTTCAAAAAACAAAAAGTGATCTCACTGATCATTAAACAGTGTCAAGTCTTTCCACTAGTGGAGTGAATATGTTAACACATATTGTATCTATGACATCATTGAATGTGGTTTCCAGCTGGAAAGTTTGAAGCCTAAGGTGCCCACTTTCTAACATGCAATTCTTTTTGAAGTATGCTGATTCAATAACATAAAAAAACTTATCTACGGTTATTTTTTTTGTCCTTCAGATGCTGTAGCATAAATAAACTGTTTGTGTCTTGATTTGTAGAATGATATAAAACTCAAATGCAGAGCAGACTGAGGAGTTGAGTAGATGGTGAATATTAATATTAATTAAAGCTGGTAAATAAAGCACTTTTAAAAACCAAGAAGATCGCAGGAGATTGACACAAGGCAAGAAACTGAGTATAACAGAAGGAAGCAGCAAGGAGTGAGTAAAATAGAGGAGATTAAATACTGGGAGAGCCAGTGCTGGAACAATAGACTGGGGCTGATTGGCTAATAGATTGTAGGTCTTAGGGAGGACAGCAGGAAGAAGCCTGAGAAGGAGAAAGAGAGAGAGAAAAGGACAGAGAAAAAGAAAGAATGGCACAAGGGGTTGAAGGAGAATAACGAGCAAAACTAGAAAAATAAATCTGACTGTAACACAGAATAACAACCATATTGGGTTCATGGCTAATTCTAAACGACTGTATACAAACTCAGACACAGGGTTTGGCTATTTGGTAGTCCTGTGACTAATAGGAAATCCATAGCCCACTGACAGGAACCAAGCATCACAAGCAAAGGCCATTAATTGATCAGCAGCTACAGCAGATTACTTGGAAGAACTGTGATCTGTTCATGCCAGAGAAGTCTGCCAGCCAACTCCTCCAGGTCAGCCTCCTCTGATTCTTCTACAAGCCTGTTGCAATGCAATGCAGATAAATCCATGCCAAAGTGCCAATACAAAGTTTTAGCAAGAAAAACAAGAGGCAGTGGACTTAGTGAAGTGTTGTCAGAGGTAAAACAGTCAGAGGAAAGGTTCTGCTTCTGCATCCAGTGACAAGCTCACCCTCTTGCCAGCAGCCCCAACATTTCCTGGCAAATGTGTGCACTGACGGATGTACTGATTATACACCACATTAAGTCTCCAGAATAACACAACAAATCACACCAGCTTAATAGGAAAGACTTTGCCAAATGCATTTCTGTTCAATAAGGGAGGAATAATGACATTTAGTACTAAATAATTATTTTCACGCTTTGTGCCATGTTTTCCCATCACAATACAACAAAGACATGATTGTCTAAGAGGAACGGATTCATGCAGTCTTAATAATCAACAGAGATATGAGACAAACATGGACACATTTTTGAATATGGAACAGAAAGAAATACATTGAAGACTGTGAAGAATGGTAGAATAGCAGTGGAATCTGCATGTTTTGGGTGTACTGTCAGAGACAGAATGAAAAATCCTTCCTTTCGCCAAGACCAGCAGCTGCAAGGGCCACGTGGCAGAGAGAGAGCAGTCATGGTGCCATAGCAAGACATTGCCAGGGGAAGTCTGGCAGCTTGGAAGCAAAATATGGAGTATTCATTAAGTTGCTGTAGGTTTTCTTTACACATCTAGGTCCCAGTTAGTGTGTTACGCTCACATATAATTATATTATGGTCACAGCATTCACCCATTGACTTATTGCTTTTTCTTAACTACACCATACACTTATACTATTGCAATACAGAAATGGATGAATTTTTAGTAATATCTGATCAGAAGTAGGAGAAGCCAAGAATTGTACCCAAGTAACAGTAGCAATACATTGGTATATATTTTACTCAAGTACAAGTAAAAGGTTATACAAAAAAAAATAATCAGGTAAAAATTTAGTTTGTTAAAAAGTCTTCTGAAGTAGCATCTTTTACTAAAAAAAAAAAAAAAAATCAAGCAGTACAAAATTATTTCCAAATCTAATTTTATTCACAAAATCGCTACTATACTGTATATATTAGAACAGTGCTTCCTTTAAAATATCTATTGTTCACTAGCATCACTAATCCACCAAAATGCTCATCAGGTTCAAAAGATAGAAAAGAATGAAGAAACAATGAAGCTTGCATATAAAAAAAATAAGTCTCAATTTAACAAAAATGTTTACTATATGTCTTTATCTGAGGAAGATTGGGAACTGAAGTACTCACTTTAAAATACTATTACTCAAGAAGAAGTAAAAAAAAGTAGAGTAGAATAAATCTACTCATAGAACTGCATTTTGTGTGTAATCAAGTAAGCATAACTGAGTAAATGTAACTATTTCAGTACCCGATGGACAACAGTGATCGTATGACCGAACACATTTTTTTATAAAGATCTTTGCAACACACAAACATTCTGGTTGCACTGCAAGCTTCCTCCACTTTGATCTTGACAAAAAAAAAAATCACTTATGAATTTCCTATTTTATGATATGGTTCAGGATGTAGCCAAGAACTTCAGCAGTTGCAGTCTACATGTTAAAAATGCACTGAAAAATAGAAAAATATCATAGTTTGGAATAAAAGCACTGTGACAGATAAAGTTACAGTAAGTCTCCACCATCAGTATAAAATTTATTAGAAGTTCGATTGGCTGGAGGTGACTGTCATATACACTTTGGATCCAGCTACGTTTTACACTCTCCTCTTGCTCTGGTGTGATTAGTCCATGCACAGAGACAAGCAGAGAGATGGTCCCCCGAAGAGCCTGCAAATTAAAGTTATGACACCTGAGGAAGGGTACCGGGAAAAGGGAAAATAAGGGGAAATCAAAAAGTAGAAAGGTAGGATACAGACTGTGTTACGGTGAAAATGGCCTCTGTGGCTGTCCTAACTTTTTTTTCCAGTCTTCTTCCCATTTCCGTTCATGCTATTCCTCACTGCAACTTGGTCCAATTACAGAACCCCTTCTTACAACAATATTGTATTACAAAGCTGGATGTATGGCAATTGACTATACATCTCGAGCCGATCCTGAAGAGCACTGTTTTTTGGAGAGTGCCTTCATCAAGGTAAAATTTGTGTTTTGCTGCTAATCTCTGTAGCGCTTCCTCGATCTCACTCCACCCCACCCCCCACTGGCAAGGCTTTGATGCCTCTATGGAGTAAACGCTACTGGCATGAATCAAATTCAATTAAATGATTTTCAATAAGAAAGGCTGCCAGTTATCAACAGTGCTCATTTGCACACTGTGACCTTGGTAAAGTGTGTGTGTGTGTGTGGGGGTGTGTGTGTGTGTGTGTGGTATTAGCATTTTCTGAGCTGCAGGGTAGGAAGTGAGGATGAAGAGCAGCTAAAAACGCACAGTGGGTGTTACGGCTTCAGATGAAAGGGAGGAAGGGCCCAAATGCATGACAAGGGAAGAAGGGTGCAGGAAGGGGGGGATGGCTTTATTTAAGCTGATGCACAACTACAAAAATTAGGCAGGCTAACAAATACACAGGAGGAGGGTGACGCAGGAATTCCAGGAATAACAGAAAGATTTGGAAACTAAATGAGCCACTAACAGCGAATGTTGAATAGTCTTGCATAGGCACCGTTGGCAGGGTATACAGACAAACTGAAAGCTGGAAGGGCAAAAATGATGGACTCCAGACAGCACACGTGGGGGACTAATTGGTAACTGAAACCAGAGTGAGAAAAAAAAAAAAAAACTGTCAAAAGGGCACAAAGACATAAGGTGACACAACACAAGAGAAATAGGGAAAACAGTCTTCAAAATAAAACTGTACAGCATAGAACACCTCAGATCTGACCTTTTACCCACAAAGGTCGCTTTCTTTACGTACCTTGAAAAGTTTCATTGTAGGCCACAAACAATGAAAATAATCTCTTACTCGACAACAACAAAGTCTAAGAATCTTTGAAATATTATTGTTTTTATGACATCAATCCTTTGTAGTCCGAAAAACAGTCTGGTGTGAATGTCTGATAATGCTTGTCAGAAAGCATCTTGTGCATTAATGATCATATGTGGCTAATACATAAATTTAACAGGTTTTAAAATAGTTAATGGTTAATCACCTTGAAATAATGGCTAGTGTGTTAAACCTATGATTAGGAAACTTCTTTTTATTCATTGGAATAGTTGTGAGTTTAATCACATTGAGTGTGAAAACACCTCCAGTAAAGGAATACTTTTATCTATGAGGGCAGATTTATTTTTTCATTCTTACATTCATGGTATTACTTGTCTAAAGAATGTGGTTTGAAAATTATAATCCTTGTTCTTTACTAGTTATCTAGCACAACATGGTCTGAATTTTGTTTGCGTCAAACTGGCTGATAAGGCCCTTGTGACGACTCCTCCCTCTGAAACCGTTACTGCTGCAAGCTGAGAAGAGTTTTCTTCTGATGCCTTCAAGAGACATGAGCAAGGAGCTTCTGGCCAGCTTACAAAAACCAGAACTGATCACCCACTGGGTTCAGTTTTGCAAAATGCTATAGACTACATGGGTCCCTACATTAGGCTAAGTTGGTATAACATTCCTCCAAGGTTTATGTTTCATTTTTCCTTTGAGTCATACTGTTCTGAATCCAAAGAGGGGATCCAGGGCTGTGGAAAAAAACATAGAATTTAACAAACAGTTTTCCAGTCTCCACGTGACCTTCTGGCAGAAACTCCTGCTATTGTGGTGAGTTTTCCCAGTCAGCCAAACTAATGAAATAGGAGAGTGCAGTTGCATGAACACGAGTCCAAACCAGTGTCACTTTCAGTTAAACTAATCCTAAAAAGAAGTAAGGCATGGCACTGGAAAATAATGGTGTTATGTTCCAATACCAGCTGTAGCTTACTTTCTTGTATTTTGAGTGATAAAATAAAAAATCTAGTATTTCCACATGGATTACATCAGCTAAGTTCTTACAAATAATCTGATTTTGTCTTATTTTACATAATGACATCTAACAAATTATTGAAGTGTGAAAAAGTCACACTTCAAGATTCTCTAAGAGACACAGACTTATCCAGCAATTCTCCACAGGATGTAGAAAATTACTAGATAAATCCTAGATAAAGTGTTTACTAGATAAACACTTCAGTGTTTTCTTTGGTTTCTCGTTAAAACAGTTGAAAACAAAGAACCTGTAACATGGAAATGTTTTGTGGTTTGACATTACAACAAATGGCCCTTGACTATTTGCAACAAGAACAGAAGCTATCCAAAAACTAAAACATGCAGCTGTACTTGTATGCTTTTAGGCAAGGATCTAAAATTGATAAGCATTCATTCAAATTGGGCAAATACATTACAAATAAAATAGGTTGCATATGAATGTAAATGTAAAATGGATAGTGACAAAAAATACCTGCAGCATGTACAATATGAAATGTTTTTTTTTTTTTTTTTATAGAATAATGTCCTTCAAGATATATAAAATAGCATTAATATACATCTAAATGGGTCCGGCACCCATTTTTTAAATAATCAGACAAACTAAAGAAACCACCCTTGTCAAGATCTATTGCAGCCAGATATTGCTTAGAATCTCTGGGCACTTGTCTCACAGTGTGATTCAGGGTCAGGGTATGATTACTGATGAAGAGGAGCTGATAAGAAAGATTCACTCTAACTAAGGGCAAGGTCACCTCCCACTGCGGAGAAATGCAGATGTGATGAGACAGGGATTAGAGACTTTTTACTGCCCACACATGCAGGTACACGCAGGAAACTCGGTTCCACATAGGAACAGTGGTAAAACACATCCATTTACAGTGCCTACCAAAAGTACTCCATCCCTCTTAGCATGTCAAAACTTTCTCTCATTACATCAAAAACACTTCAGTGTTTAATTGGTACTTTATGTGACAGACCAAGATAAAGTAGAGCATAAGCTTAAGCATGCAAATAGTGTGTTTTTATTTTTTACTTGTACAAATCTGTAAACCAAGTTGTGCATTTCAGCCCTCTGAGGTCAATATTTTGTAAAACCACCTTTCACTGTTATTAGAGCTGCTGGTCATTTAGCACGTGTCTCTTCCAACTTCACACAATTGGAGACTTTGTGAACATTGCTTTTCAAAGCTTGTTCCAGATTCTTGATTTGACTTTGGCTTGGACTTTAACTGATCAACTGTAACACATCAATTGACTTTGACTGAAACCACCCGGCTGAAGCACAGGTGGTATCATCAAGGTTGTTTTCCTGCTGGAAGGTAAGAATCCACACTGATCTAAAGTCCTTGTAGCATCCAGAGCATCCTCTTCCTGGAGGGTAATGCTAGAAGGCCACCCAAAGGGAGGCATCCACCTCACCTGACTCCTTTCAATGTGGAGAATTAGTGACTTTATGCCGATCACCTTCAAGAAAACCAAGCGCCACAGCCTATCACTTAGGATGTGACCAGCCTTCATGCAGAAGAAAGTCATTTCCTTTGTTTGTATCTGAAATGTCATTATTTTTTTCATGATCCAAATTTTATGACTAGAGATGATGGTGGAAATGTAGACCGACTGGTGAATTTTGAGCCATGTTTTTCAGCTCACCTCTCTCTTCACCACAACAGGCCTGTGCATCCTTCGATCCCCCACTCTATTCCCCCCTCACTTGTGAGCAAGACCTGATGTACTTGAACTCCTTCTCACATGTCTTGTGGCAAAATGCAAACTTCTTTCTTCCAATAATGACTTTCCTCTTGCCATCCATCAATAAGGGCTAGAAAACAGATTATGTAAGCAATAGTTGTCCCATAGACTGCTTCTCAAAAACTGAGCTATGAATCTCTGCAGTCCTTCCAAATTTACTGTATTCTTTTGCTGCTTCTCTGATCAATGTTCTGCTCATGCAGCCAGTTTAAGTAGGTTTGGAGGTGCGCTATACTCAAGAAAACGTTTGCAAAGAACTGTAGCTGATGATGTAATCTCTAAATTTTAGACCAAATTGAAAAAGACCAGAAATATATTTTGCACATCACCAATGAAGATGTGCTTGATCAGAATGTTAGGGTTAAATGTGATTATAAATGAACAGCACTCCAGCAACTTTAAGACTAAGACACTCTCTTGATAAGATACAAAAAAAAAGACCAAACTTACATGCGACTGCTAGGAGGAATCTTCCGTCCATCTCTGAACCAGGTAACTTGTGGCTGAGGGAAACTCCGAATCCGTGGTGCTGGAATAACGGCGCCCTCCCCCTGAGAGACAGCCTGAGTGCGCTCACTCTCTTCAAAACTGCCCATAACTAGAAGAAGACAAATACAAAAACAAAGTCAAGCAGTGCCAGGGGGCATGACAGGTAACACAGGAGTGTTGAAAAGCCACACATAGTCACTGAAACAAATGTCGCTCTCTTTCCTTTGGTGACCTCAGGGCTGCTGCCATTTGCTTTGAGCTCTAAAATGTTACTTTGACAGACAGAGTAGAGCTGTTACTATGGTTTCCACATCAAATCATGAAAGGCTTTTCAGAGGCAACATGTAATGAGTCACAAAGGAACATTAAGGGGAAGCTAAATTGACTTTACATTGGATCTTATTTTTCTCCCTCTTCCATAGTTTTATTTTTCACATTTGTTTCATATTTTGACTTCTTGTGAAAAAAAAAATATTCCTGGCGCTTCAAAGACTGGTGTTAAAGGGGATCTTTGGGTTTTTTCTTTCCCCTGATTGTCAGTAAGACAAAATGACACAGGGGAAGAATCAGATTTTTGCTTCTTTAATTTGAGAGTGAGTAATAAAGAAAACTCATCTGAAATGAATGAATCATTACATCAAAATGTCAATTAAGTCTAGGAAACAGTTTGGATGTGTTTGTGTCTGAAATGTGCAGAGATCAAGGTGAGAGACTTCAAACCAGCGATGTTGGAGTGCTTGTGTATTGATGAAATTGTTATTTTACCTTCTCCCGCTCTTTTTCAAAGAGAATAACAAAAAGAGGTAATCTGGCTTTGCACCGTAGCCATGGTGCTTAGCTTAAATGAAAATCTGGGGAGTCTGCAAATCCTCCTGACTTTGATCTGCAGTTTTTGTGGTGCGGTGTCCTCCTCCCCTTCCTTCCCCAATCTGTAATACCTTTCTGTGTTTCCCTTTCTCTAGGGTGTGTCTTTGCAGACACCAAAAGGAAATTTTTCTCTTTTCTTTCACTCCCATCCTTCTCTATCCTATCCATTTTTTTCTCTAGGTGTCCCAAATTCTTGTTTTTTTTTACTCCGCGTCTCTGTCGGAACTCTTCATAGTTTGGGCAACAGATACAAGGACAAAAAAGAATTATGGAAATGAGAGAGATGCAGGAATGTAGAGGAACTGAATAACAGTGGGGTGCAAGCCAAGAAATAAATAGAAAGCCATGGTGGCCAGAAAACAAAGTCAACAGAGGAAGGAAGTGGCAACACATAGAGCTGGTGATGGAGGACCCAAAATGCAGCAATGTGAAAGGAGAAGCAGAAGGAGGGAGTTGCTGACACTAGTGTTCTATTTGTCCAGCACTAAAGATGTGGACCAACAGGACTGTTTTCTCTACCTCGTCTCCCTCCCTCTTCTTTCCCGGTCACACCTGGCTGACTGCATTGTCAGGTAAACACGGTGTGGGAAATACAATCAAAATGTCCATGCAACCTGACGAAGCCAGCAAACCCAACAAACTGAGGTAGGAGAGTGCATGTAGAGGGGATAGGGGGGCAGTTGTGCATAAGAGGTTGTGGGTGGTCACAACGCGACAGTCCTCCAGACGCCTCTACTGTGCATCTCTAATAGCTTGTTAACGAGAGGAGGAATCTGAGCAGCCTGAAAGCGGCTGGGGAAAAATTTACAGGAATTCAGTGCAGGGGAGCGGCACTTTCCACTAAGAAACAACAGATGTTGTTGACAAAAGAGGGAGTCTGAAATAAGCTGCGGTCATATTGAAATGAAGCAAAGTTAAAAAGAACCATAGCAACAAAAATCAATCTAATGAGAATGCTGAGTGGAACAGCTGTCTGGGTTGATAACACTTTGAATGAGATGCAGGTAGATCTTTCACCCCACCAGCATCTGTCCCTCCCCAGTCAGTCCTTGATACAAAGGCAGCCAAAGAGAATGTGGGCATATTGTGTACTCTGCATGCAATTAAGCACATGCACCCTCCGTCTTGCTCCAGATCCATGCGCTCCTCCATTTGTTCCATTAGTCTGTGTGTGCACTTACAGGCCACTTGTACTTCTGTACGTCTCTGCAGAAGGGCTCCCACCCGATTCCTCACGATGCAGCGATAGAAGCCAGCATGAGAGCGATCTAGGGAGGGGATTAGGTACCTGCAACAAAACAAAAAGACAAACTGTGAAAAATCACTAATTCAACCGAATAGATGAACCACATCTAACAAGTTTGGAAAATGTCTTGGACCTAATATGGAGCAGTTGAGCAAATGCAAATATTAATCACAGAAAATTAAAAACAATCTGAAAAAATTAAGGGCACACAGCACAATGAAACTTAAAACATTGATTTAAAAGAAGAGGACTTCTTTTTTACTAACTAGGTGTTTCCTGAAGACTGTTGTACTGTTGAAGACTGGCTGTACTAGATTTTATTTAGGAGCATAGGGGTAGAGAAGTCTGAATATTAATTCATGCCACAATTTTCAGATTATCTGTTAAAAAAAATTAACCATGTATCATTTTCTTTTAACTTCACACGTAAGCGCTTATTAGGGTTCCAATATACGTCAGTTGTGGTTAGTTGACAATGTCAAATTGGATACTAATATATACTAGGCCACAAAATGATGATTTGTACTCTGGGAGCAATATTGTGTGACGTCGATGCAACATCTAACTGCTGAACTGTGAATTTGTATGTCAGTTTTTTATATATGTGTTGCCACTTGTCGCTGTACTATAAGCTCTATTCAGCAAGCAGACGATAAGCCAGTAGTCTTTCAGCCAAACAGTGTATAACCATGGGTCTGGACATCTTTTATGACAATATACTATATCCTCCTTTATTCTAGGGTTGTATCCATCATGACAAAATGAAACTGAACTGGTCTTAAGCAGGTTCTAAGTTACAACTAAACCGAAATGTACAAAAACATGTTTTAAACCCCTAATATTTATTTTTAAAATATGCTGTTAGAATAAAAAAAAAGCTGTGTCTGAATATACCCTTTCATTTGATTTAGAAGGAAACAAAATAAATGCAGTGCACTGATTAACTGTTTATCAGGAGACTTCATATGATAGTTTGTTTTTTTTTTTCAGTTTGTGCATGTTGATCTTCATTAATAATAATACCAAAAAGAAAAATTGTTTTCCACCTTAATGGGTAGGATTATGAGGCCATTTCCAACTGGCTCAAATTTATCATTCTATTTTGAAGAACAGGACTCTTTCAAATTCAGCCAGCAATGTTAATGACAGGACAAAGAGAACAAGACAGAACAAACATGACTTATTTTGAAGAGATCAGGGGAAATACTCTGCCTTCCAAAAAGAATATAGTACATGTGAGGTTTACAAAACTGCTTTGAAACAATCTACAAGTCTTTTGGGAACATTGCCCGTTAGACTATGAAATCAAGGTAAAAATACTAGGCAATAGTGTAATCAATCAAGTTTATTAGTATAGCACATTTCAGCTACAAAGCAGTTTGAAGTGCTTTCCATCTTAAACACACGAAAAGTCATAAATACACCAGATAGTCAGCAGTTGAGAAACCAATAAGAACCACTGAACACTGATTATCAACCATTCATCATCAAAATCATCAACACACATTAAATAATTATACATGTTTGGAGACAACCAAATACATTTAATGTGTTGAGACAAACACCTCACATCAACTATGGGGTGTCTGGAATTGAACTTGTTTTGCAGTCTTGGAGGGAAATGCCACACCATATGTATAACAGCTGTAACATGGTCTAAACAATGATTCTAAATACAGCAGCAAACTTGCAACAGCATGACTGAAAAAAACATAATCACAGTGCAATAGATTGGCAAATTCTGACCACAGTTTGATAAAACGGACCAGGCAAAAATAAATGTCCACAAACCTCAATGAACTGAAGCAATGTTGGGAAGATAAGTGGACTTTTTATCCATTCTTTGTCATCATTTATTTCATAAATAATGAAGGTGTCAAATTTCTGTGTTTATGTACCATCAAGAATAGATTCAAATTATTTTAGAATCTGTAAGGGAAATCAGTTTTTTTATTACTATTATTATTTATAGATGTTTTAATTTTCGTTTTCTTGTTTTTATCCATGTATGTCTAACAATGCCATGTATAATGTGATGGAGACATCAATTTCTATAAGGGAACATCTCAAAGAAATTGTTATATTTTTTCTTTCCTTCTAATTCCTCTTTCTTTAGCTATGCATTTATTTTCTTTCTTTCTTCTTTCCTTCTTTTTTTCACAAAAACCCTGGAACTGAGCTGGATGTTGTTGCACCATCAACAGGATAAATAATGCCAAAAAAGTCGTTATGTCAATGTAAGGACAACTTGCGAACAGACTGTCCTGAAGAGCTATTAGCTTTTATGATGAAAACATTAAAAAGACAAAGTGTCATTAGAGAAAAACCAAACAGTTATAACTATTTATGCGTTAAG
The DNA here is from genome assembly GCA_903067095.1 of Girardinus metallicus. Taxonomy (NCBI): domain Eukaryota; kingdom Metazoa; phylum Chordata; class Actinopteri; order Cyprinodontiformes; family Poeciliidae; genus Girardinus; species Girardinus metallicus. The sequence goes on along the minus strand of CAEGAE010063875.1, from coordinate 21,070 downwards.
TTGTCTTTTTATATGCAGATTGCTCATGTCCAAACAACACACTTTAAACCTGTATCCTTAGTGCTGCTCGACTTCCTATGAAGCCCACTTTAGGAGATCATGCACACAGACAGGGCACAGCAGCTTCTATCATTTTAACAACCTCCCAATAACTACTAAATGATGTTGCAATGGGAGATCCACAGGGCGGCCAACTATTTCAGCAGTTGAGAGTCTCTGGTGGAATCTTCGAGATGGCAGCAAACCAGGCAGAAGTTGTGAATTAGCTCCCACTGAGTTGTACATGCTTAATTTGAAAGTCACTCAAGCACGGAACGTCTTGTCGAGGAATATCCTTATTGCACAAGGTGAAACATTTTCCTTTAGGAGCCTCCTAACTGCCTTTGCTGTTGCATTCACTCAATTTTTATCTTGAAGAGTTCTTTAACAAACAGCATCTGGAAGGTCAGAGCATAATCTTCACTAGTGGGAGGAATCACTTTCTGTTGTAACAACATCTAATTGGATTCAGAAGTCCTCTATTTGGTAATGTTAATGATAATGATGTTTTGGTCTTGATGATGTAAATGAGCCAGATGTGTGTGCGCGTGTGCGTGCGTGCGTGTATGTACTAGAGGTATGGCGTAAATTAGGTTTTGGTTAAGGTCAGGAATAGACTAATAATGGTTTGGGTTAGGGGAAATGTCTGAGTTAGGCATAAATACAGTTACTAAAATGAACTGAAGTCATACAAAGTCCTAATATGGATAGAAACACAGATTTGTGGATGTGTGTGGGTGGATTTAGGTGGGAAGTGGGCGTGGGGTGTTTCGATGTTCCGACGATGTTCCCTGAGGTGGCAACTCTTCATGTGCTTTGGCAAGTTGATCCATTTTGCCAAGAAAAGTTTGAATGCATCACCTCTGAAAGGTTTCAGACAAATAAATATTGCATTCACATATTGACTGTGAAGTAATGTTTGATTGTTGCACCACTATAGTCTTTAGCTATACACATCTGTAACAGTATAACTGTTACAGATGTGTAACAGCTATACTGTCTTAAATATAAGACAGTATAGCTGTCTTAAATATAAGACAGTGTATAATATGGCCATAAGTATACATATAAGAATAATTATATTCTTATATAATTATATAAGAATAATTATATTCTTATATAATTATTCTTATATGTATACTTATGGCCATATTTAAGCCAATTAAGATGGCTTAAATATGGCCATCTTAAATGGCCATATTTCAGTAAATGCTAATTTCTGTCTCCATCGGTACTATTCTGTCAGCATAGAGAACAAGGAGATAATGGTGGCAAAGGTAAGGGCGTGAATGAAAAGAGCTGCGTAAGGTTTGACCAGAGCAACATTTCTTAGAACTTGAAAGTGCCCCATTGAAGGCACAGTCCCATATCTTATGACAGAAAAATACAAAGTAAAAACATAAAATATATTGAACTGTTATCCTGGTTGTTTGAGTAAAAAAAAACAGATAATTTCTTGACATTTTGTCTCCTAAGTGGCAATGCATTTTTATAATCTTTAAAGCAATATTGATTAGAAGTCTTGAGACTTCCTGAAGATGTTTCAAAGTTATAACGTCATAGCTGGTACTTTTATAAGAGATAAGGTATTGATCATCATTGAGCTTTTTTTTTTTTTTATCTCAATCATTCATAGATTAGATTTAGGCTTAATAGGCAAGCAAAATAAATAAATAAACTTGTTCCCCTGAAAATGATGAGGTAATGAAAAGGAATGAAAATGTTTTCAAAGTCCAAAAATAAACTTTATAAACCCTTCAAAACATCTGCAGACAAAAGATAGAGATGACTTTTTTAAAAGTCTGACCTTCAGTGTGGTTTAAAACCACTGCAAATTATTGTGTGATGTATACAAAAACATTACAATAATCAGGGGTCAAACTTATTGCAGTACACACTTGGTCATATGTGCAGAAGAGCTGAGCAGCATGGGGAACTGCAGGAGCTACAGATGAAAACCTGCTCCACAACTGCCCCAAAGCTATTGAAACAGACCCCTCAGTGAATTTTTCCCCAATGAGAAAATTTCAAGTTAAATTCTGTATGTTGGCATACATTTTAATATGTATACAACTTTGAGCGTAAGAGGAAATATTTAATTCAAGATTGTGTAACCAGTTTTTCAACAGTAAATAAACTTCTAACAGCGAGGGCAACGCACAACGTGTAACAGCGCCTTTTCATTTTCTTATGTTTTTACACCCCCTCTCTAGGAAAGAGATATCAAGATTGAATTTGACAAGAAGCTGAATATATATACAAAAGTGAATGGGAGAGAAACTGTAAAATGGTCAGTCTGAACACATCAGCTTGTCCTGGAAATGTTTTTCTCCAAGTATAAAAACAGATCAGCTCCTCTCAGCTGAGGTTTCATATATGCTCTGCGTGACACACGATTCTCTTGATCCAGAGGCTGCGAAAGCCAGATTTTATTTCTTCATCCTAAAGCAAATCTGTGTATAATGATAGATGCAAAAACCCTTTCTTTAGTATTTTTCTTTGCTCCTAATGAACTTGTATTTCAGTTTGCAAAAAAATCTTTCTTTAAAAACACTGTATGTTGCATGAAGTACATATATCTGGAGTTAATGCTAGTTTACCAAATAAATTAATAAAAATTAAAAGCTCTTACAAGAGCTAGAGATGGACTTTAAGCTTATTATAACTGATCAACATTTTCTGTTGACTTTGGCATCTGATCAGAGTCAGAGTAGTAATCTCCAAGTCTCCAATTCAAATTATTAGTTGATTTATGGTGCATCTATTTGTGTGATCACAATGTTCTTTCCAACAAAAAAGAAAGAAAAAAATGAATTTAATGGTTCCACAAGTTTTGGACAGGTTCCCATAGTTGAAAAAAAAATTTATAGAAATATTTTGAAAATTGACTGTTTTTGTAGAATTAACCACATACTCCAACAATAATTTTGAAATGAACATTTTAGTAGATTAACCTCCAAATAATAATAATAATAAAAAAATATATAAACTAAAAGTATAAACTCCTAATTGCCTTTAATCTTATTTAAATGTAGTTAAATGTTACACATAAATGTTCATTCAGTATATTACCAATAAACTATTGGTAAAACAAAACCTAATTGTGAAACAAACACTGTTAGTGAAAACTGAAAACCTGACAGGTTTTTTTTTTCCTTTAGAAGTTGCTTTTTTTTTATCTGATTTTCTGATGTGGAATGCTGGGCAGACAGACATAGTTTTCATTATTTTCTCAATTCACGTACATCTTTTGGCATCAATCTGGATTCATCATTCATGTGTCAAAAATCTAAATCCCCCATTCAAAGCAGCCACCTGTTGGTTAGCTTTTCCACTCACATGTGAAAGTGCCTCACAACGTGCCAACAGCCCAGTTTCAGACCTTGGAAATTCAGATCCAAAGCTCCACTTGAAAACATAATTATGCTAATAAGGCTGACCTCGGTTATGTTAATTGTTTCTACCAAATGTAGAGGGTGATTAGTCAAGCTGGATGTGTTCATTCACAGAGTAAAAATTTGGCAAGAGTAGAAATTATATATAAATTATAAACAGTCTCTGATATTGTTTACGCCTCTGAATGTCTGATTTGAGTCAGTTTTTATACAACACATGTATTTCTTTACAAAGTTAATAGCATATGAAAGACGTTCAAAGGTCTGATTTAAAATACTAACTTTTTTTTTTTATCTCTTTGCCATGAACTCTATTTACCCGTGACATGCAATTGCTTTATGTTTTTGAGGCACATCGAAATTTTTCTTTTTTTGATTTAGGTCTGCGCTTTGACTTGGCGATTCTAACATAGGACTATTAAATTTGTAACTCTGTCTGTATGTTGTTTTTGTGCTGGAAGGTGAAACCTCTGTTCTATTTCTTTCATAACTTCCCTCCATCAATCTGTCTTCCCATCAAGTCTGACCAGTTTCTTTTCACCTGCGGAGGAGAAAATTCTCACAGTATGTTGCTGCCACCACCATGGGGATGCTGTGTTCAGGGCAATATGCAGAAATCCTTCTTGCACATGTTTGCTGCGCTGCCCACCATGAGTTGGTGGAAACTAAACAATGATTAATAAATGTTAGGTACAAAGCAAGAAGTCATCTTTTGTTTCATGAAGATATTTGCTCTTCTTTGTTGGGTCAAGAATCAGCGGTTTATTTACATGACAACAATATTCATAATTTGAACAGGGATGACAGGTGGACTGGATGAAAAATGAAAGAGGCTATCTATATGTTAAGCTTGAAAAAACCAACACTAAACAGAGGAAATGAACTCAAATTTTATCTTCTTAACACCTACTCTTCAGCCCTGACCCATGTCCCTGGGCTACTTTTAAGCAATTCACACGATATGCCTGTTACTTACAACCATGTTTAGAACTGAAATAGCCTTTTGGATGAGAGGTGAAACAGCTTCAAGAAACCAGTGAAGAAGGCCAGTTGCCCTCCACTGTATCACTTAGGATTTTCATGACCTGGTTGACTGAGAATGGACACCACCTTCTCCATAATTTTTTTATCTGACCTGTTTGCTGTGTTTATTTGTTTTCCTGACGGTGTTTGTTTACCATCCCAATAGGTTAAGATTTTCTAAGAACAGCTGTAGTTATACTGAAGTTATACCCAGATTCAATGGCATACAGGTACTTTCTATTTAATGTCTCAGTCACTTCTGATGGATTAGACAGGATGAACATATTACTACGTCACACCATACATTTAGGATTTTTATTTATAAAGAAGAAAAATCTACATTATTCTCAACTTAATTGTCCACCACTTCATGTTGGAAATCCCTCAAAATCCCAATTAAATACATTGAAGATTTTGGTTCTACTGCAAGGAAAGATTAGAAAGTTCTGTAGTTCTGAATACTAGTGAAACTCGAGGTTTGATCTGGGCCAATAAATTGACCAAAGAATTTAGTAAATGAATAAAGAACAGTTAAGTGTAACACGTTTAATTGAATCCATAAAAAAAAAAAAAAAAAAAAAAAAAAAACTACTTCATCTGTGCTTTAAAAGTGGAAGCTATCAAACTAACACACGACTGAGGTGATAAATGGCTGGGGGTGCTGAAAAGCTGTTAATATCTCTAACAAAAAAATGAACAGAATCAAAACTCATTACCAGTAACGTCAGTCGGATCCAAGGGCCTAAATGAATCTGTTAGGGCTTAATCAGCTAATCAGAATTTTCTATTAATGATGCGTGACTCCTTTCATATGTTCCATCAGATAAATTAATACAATTATGTATATGTGTTCTGCCGAGAAGGAAGAGAGGCAAGTTGAGTGGCTGATGGAGCACCATGTGAATGAAACTACAGGACCACATAAAGGTGTTAGTCGGAAAGATTAAGAGGTAAACAGGTGACAGGTGGTGTTGTTGATCCAAGTTTAACCTTACTGTGGCCTACAGAGAATTTACCAACGCGGCAGAACCTTCAGGGTGACTTTAGATAGCGTTCTCGCTCATTCTTTGCCTCCCTCTTTCACTCCGTCCCTTATATAATGAATACAATTAACCTTTGCGGAGTTGTGCGCGTTGGCAGCAGGTCGGAGGAGCCGGCGGGGAGGCTCGCTGTGTCGGACAGGGATTGATTGATGTTCCTGTGGTCAGCGCACTCCGTCAGATCCCCTTTAATTAGCCCCACTCAGGAGAAATGATTAGACGGAGGAGTGGCAGGGAGACGGATAGAGGGACATGAGAAAAGAGGGAGGAATGAGCTCAGAGAGGAATGGAGAGGGAGGACGGAATAATGAAAATAGAGAAAGATAGAGATGGCTGATGATAGGTGGCAAGGCTATGATCTGTCATTAAAGTGTGCAGCCAGTTCACAAGGTTAGTTCCGATATTTTTTCTGAGGTAGCTTAAATTTTACATTTTATAAACTTCAATTTTCAAGCATTAGAAGCAACACTGAAATTAAAATGATCAATAAAAAGAAAAAAAAAAGCATCAGGCAACGAGGATGACATATTTGTCCCCGCTGGAAATGCAATTGGTGGCACTTGAGATTTTTCCTTTCATCCAGGGTTTTCAGAACCTTTCAGCTAAACAGTACAATTAATTTGAAACTTGATCTAAAAAATGTGCAATCATTCTGCAATTGCATCATGAAAAAAAAAAAATATATATATATCAGAAACATAGGACAACCTGTAGTAGCTAACTTGTAATTTTAAAACATTTTTTATGAGTTTTTTTTTTTTTTAATCTGGAGTTTGGTGCTTTCAGAAAGGCCACTGCCCTCATAAAACAGTTTGATGCTTCTTTACTTCCGTTTAATGAGCTCTCTTACGGCGACGTCACTTTCAACAGCTTGTGTCGCGTAAACAAAAGCAGGTGCAGTGGGAAATTAGTAGTTTTGACAGCCTAATTATTTCTTTTGTGGATGATGGAGGATGGAAGGCTGCTGATTTTCTAACAGAATGATTATATGTCTTATGTTGCCTCACGGAGCACTTAAAATATCCATACCGTAGATCAACTACTGCAACTGAATTGTTGGCACACTGGCAGAAAATCAAACCTACTTGTTTCCAGTTACCCACTGAGGCACAAGCATGTCTGTAAGAACAAATCGATGCCGTATACATCATACATTTAAAAGACGTCTTTTCAACGCGCATTCAATCATGTTCAAAATCTCCTGTAAATTATAGAAGTCTTTATTCTGTTTATTCGTCATAACAGCTTACATACACTAAACATGACAGGTAGAAGAGGTGCCTTAGGATACTAGAAATCAATAGTGGTAATTTGTCTAAAGGCTTTGAGGAGAGCAGCTACTACATGTTCCTTCTGTTATCCTCCTATAAGGAAGATAACACAAAGAGACAACTGTCTGCTAAAGAAAACTTTCAACTATTTCTATAGAGTTTTCTTAAATATTCTGTAATGGCAAAAGTAGGAAGAAACCCTTGAGAGCACCTCATAATTAAAATCCAGAGGATTTAATTATGAAAGTCAATATATACTTCTCGTCTATTTTATTAGGCACATTCTGCTTTCTCTCTTGTGTTAACCCCTTAACTGTCACCCTCAAAATGCTTACATGTAAGTCAATGGGTCCATGAGGACACCAGTGTCATCATGAGGTTAATGTCACAGTGACTTGTCTAAGTCGATATGACTTTCATTATGTTGCACTTAACTTTAATTATGAAGTCACAGAACTACTACACTCTGCCAGTGTCGGGTTCCCTTTGGAAGAAGTCCAGAAATTTTCATAGCATAGATTTAAAAGGGTGATAAAAACATCCCCATAGAGATTTTGATTCATGTCATCATGGCAACGTCACATAATTACCGCAGGTTTGTAGAATGCAAATTAAAGATGTGAATCTCGATGTCCACAATATCTCAAAGGTGCCATTAGACTGAGATTTGGTGACTGTGGTGGTTGCTGAAGTGGGAAGTTTTGCTAATTTCAAGAAAACCAGTTTGTGATTATTTGAAGTTTATCACATGGGGCATTATTCTTTTGGAAGTGACTATCAGAAGTTATGCACACTGTGGTCATAAAGAAATGGAGAGGGTAACCAGTAATACATGGCAGCATTTAAATTACTTTCAGTTGGAATGAAAATGGGCCAAGAAAATAACAAATCACTATGTCTGTAAACAAGCAATTTTAATATGTTACAAATTAATTTAAAAAATGTATTTGCTTCTATTAAAGTTTGACATATTATGCAACTTTGCTTCAGTTGAAACAGGGAAGACTGTCACTGTTGCTTGAGAGATGGATGAAGTCTGGAGTTCCAGGATAATCATGCAACCTTTTTGTAGGAGTTTGCAAAAAATGAAGACTGATTTTTCCACCGAAATTTTTATCCAAAATCTAAACATTTGTGGTAAGACTTGATCATATCTGTTCACATACATTTTCCATCCTCACTGTCTGTACTCTTGAACTAATTTGTGTCCGTTTGTCACATAAAATCCCCCCAAAATAAATTGATGTCTGAACATTTCTAGGAGTGTTTGTACATTTATTTCTTAAAAGGTTTTATTGGCTTTTATTTGAGAGTGGTCAGACAGGAAGGTCAGTAATGAGAGAGGAGGAAGACATGCGACAAAGGTCATCAGGTCAGGACCTGAACTTGTGACAGCCGCTTTACCCCTGCTCCACCACAGCACCTTGTACTTGTATATTCTTAAGGAGTTAAACCACATACAACCGCTTATGCGCATACTTTATATTGATATTTTCTGTTGATATTTCTAATGGTGTGTATTTGTTGTGCTGTGACTTATAATAATAAAAATAATAATAATGCATTGCACTTGTTAGCTCCTTTCAAGACACCCAAGGACACTTTACAAGGAAAAAATCAATACAACAATACACTACAAATGAAAACAGATGTAAAAGAAAAATAAAGTAACAAAAAAAAATCAAACATTTTTTATCACCTATGATCTAACTGCAATAGGAGGTTTTTACACCCAAAGGGTATAATGTAAACATGCCAAAAATATATCTTTATGTTCATAATCAATCTAATATGCAGCAGTTACAACCTTCGCAAAATAATTAGCTTTTATCTGTGATTCAGAAAGAAACTAATGTTCATAAAAACAAGTTGTTTTACATCTAATTAAATCTAATTCTTTTTAACTGCTGAGCGATGAGAACAGATTGTTTTATTTAAAATGCGCTGGTATTTCAAAAGGCCATGAACTACAAAAAGTCTCCCAGAACATGAGATAAACAAGCCCACATCATAACAGAACCTTCTTGATGGTGGGCATGGTGTGCACATATTAATCCTTTAGTTATACCTTACGCTTAAGCATAAACTGAAAAGTCACTCCAGTTATATGTAATTTCTAGGAGTTTTAAAAGTTGTAAATAATTGTGCCACTCTTAATGTGTGGCTATAGGGTGGTGCAGTTGGCAGCCCTGCATCAAGGTTTTGCCCATCGTCAGACTTATGCCTTTATCTGTTATTTGTTTATAAACAATAATTGTTGTTTATAAACAATAATTGTTGCTAAACTGCTTGACTAGTTATATTAATAATTGCCCTAAGCAAATTTTATAGTTATTCATAGTCAAAACCTGACTCCTACCGGCACAATACCTGCCTAAAGCAAATTGATACACTGGCAATTGTAGATGCACACAATAAAACCAACAGCCTGTTCTTTCTTGGACTTTTGACTCATCCTTCTAAGGCGCAGAAAACAAAGAGTGATGGAGTGCAAGAGTAAGAGAGGAAAGAAAGTTAAAAAGAAAATCTATTGTGTCTGGAGGCAGTAAAGAAGAAAGTAGGGAGATAGAAAATGGGCTTTTTTTTTTAGTTATGGCCAGGAATCCATTAGAGGCATCCAGGGAGAAATACTGTGTCCAAGCTGTGCCCTGATGTGATGACTTGATGTACTGCGACTGGATGCTGCTCTTGCACTTCTGTAAAAACTAGACTGATGGTAATAGAGCTACCATGATGACAAATTGAAAAACCCTAAAAATTCCCAATCAGTTGGTCAGTTAATGCTTTTTTGCCCTAACATTTTTTTCTGTTGAAATATTTTTATATTTTATTTTACTCTTTGAACTGCAAAATGCAAATATTGGATCAAAGTAAAAAAAACAGCTTCTAAGTTACACAACATAATTTGGCATTTTTCTTATTTTTTTTTTTTCTATTTCATTTAATTAACATAGAATGGAACAAAAAGAAAAACATGCTTTTGGTTTAATATGAACCAGAACATCCAAAAGAAAATAGAGCACACTAAAGATTTGTACTCCAACAAAACACAGAAAGGACCTCAATGTGGAGACATTTCAGTTACAGGAGTCAAAGCTAGATGTTTCACCGATCCCAGGAAGATGTTAGAACAAAATAATTTTTTTTATCAGGCAAAGATTTTTGATTTCATTTGATTTATTTATCAAAGTGTCATGTACCATACTATGGTCCCCAGGCTACAGTACAAGATACACCTGATTTACAACTAAAGGATATCAAGAAGGCCACTGAACAAGATTCCCAAACATTATAAATCATTTGCAAAAAAAATTAATTCCACAGCAAAAATGATGAACTGTTGACACTACAAAACTCTCTGTCTTTGTCACCAAGCTTGTAGACTGAATGTTGCTAACTCAAAAAGAACTTCCATTAAATTCCCAACTTAACATATGTGTTGTGGTCTTCAAAACAGAGCAGTGTTTTTTTTTTTTCAGTTGAATCATGATAAACAAATTATTTCTCATAATACAAAGAACAGTGAAATATAGAATGAAACTCATCCATAGCCACATTAAGTTCAGTACACTCACATAAACGTTTTTCTTCTGACAGGGAAATAGGGTTTTAGCAACATTCTAGTCCAAGTGCAATCACATTTTTAAGAGCTTGTAACAAAATTTTGTTTAATAGTGGATAAGGGAAGGGGTTTATCGCTAGTGAAAACGCAGAATTCCTGAAAATCCATTGTGACTGTCACTTCATCAGATAAAATAGAAAGGCAAAAAAATACATATAAACTATGCACACACATGCTGACATCTGCTTCTATTTTCCTCCTGCTCTTCCCCCATCTTTATCCAGTTAGCGGGCTGGGTCTGTCATTTCTTCCCTTAAGACGTGGAATAACATTGTTTTGAACTTGTGTTAATTTGTTCAGTGCTACCATGAAATTATACCTGTTTAGGATGCTTGATGGTAGTTCATATATAAGTGGATTAAGCCGAGGCAGAGAGAATGAACAAAGACGGAGGATGAAAGGAAAATCAAAAGTGCGAAGAGAGGATTGAAGTAGGTCTTTTCAGCAAATACACGACTTTAAACTAATCTATATATTTGCCTGGAGCACCTACCCGTTCCTTGATTTGGAAATTGTACAAATGTCTTCAATGAATATTTCAGAAGATATCACCACATTCAATTTCCAGAGACAAGTCATTACCAGAGACACAAAAGTGACACTCAATTACTTTAGCTGTCAAAGTGTTAATCTAATTTCCTACATTTTATTTTATTTTATTTTTTTCCTGATGATTAAAAGCTCTTCTTTTGTTGCAGTTTACCCTATGGGGTGGGGGGGGAGTATTCTCTCCTCCAAAACTGACAACAACTGAGCCGGCAGATAAAAATCAAAAGTCCATCAGCCTGAATTTAGTCTGCTATGGCTGTCAAACCTCTTCCTTTGTGTTTTTCCATCTCATTCTGTGAGCATCTGTTGATTAAAAGACTGCATGTTCAAAATTGTTTTCTTCGTTTTCTACAATGAAGTAGAAACAAAGAAAAAAATAATGTTCCTTCTCATGCAAGGAGAGCCCTCAGTTCAGCAATCCAGCCAAGAACCAATTGACAAACAAAATCAGCTCCTGAGATTTAATTAATAATTAACTCTCTTAATTCTTAAGGTTCTAGGTTAACTGGCAGAATTAAGACGAGCAAAGTACCAGGGCCTAACCCCATCGGTCTTAGTCCCAGACAGAAAGTTGCAGTGATCTGTAGTTGTGCACTTATCGATCTACCAAAGACTCGTTCACAGGATATTTCTCAAGTGATCTTCCTCTCTGATGTTAATCCCTAATTTTGACAAAGTTGAACAGTAATCTGGTGCATAATCTATAAAATTGCTTAAAGTGGATGGGGTGGAGGAGGTGGCAGAGACAGCAGAATGCTGGACAAACATTGTGTGCAGGTACTCTTGAGTGACAGCAGTCAATGCTAATCCAGATCTCTCCTGAGAGCAACATTCCTTACACTGGAACCACTCGCTTTCCTCCTCCAGAACACTTTCTGTCTCACTCGCCTACCTACGTGTTGAATAATAATGCCCACGCAGGCCTTGCAGTATCGATCGCTCGCCAGAGGACACAAGGTCAAGTCGCATGGTGTCAATATTTAAAGCAGCACTCAGCACCGGGGACCTTATCCATAACCTCATTAATATGGGGGTCTGTGCTGCTCAAATACTCTCTTGGCACAAACAAAAAGGCAGACTTGAGGAATGAGGAAGAGCATGAAGGCGAAACTGTCCTTAGGCACAGCTGTACACACCGTAATATATCATGAAGTCAATTTATTTAATAAACCAGGACATTAATACACACTGCCGTTTTCAATATTAGCATATTTTCTTTGTCTTTTAAAACAGTGAGACACTACCATTATCTGTGACAGACCCACACAGAGTATCACTTAATGGTTAAATGTATTAATGAAACATTGTTTCTGAATTCAGAGAAAAATCTGAAAGGTTAGCCATGCTTTTATAATCAGACCCCTTTCCTCTGACACCCATAAATAAAAACCAGTCCAACTAAGTGCTTTCAGTTACCCATATTGGATATTAAAATGGTAGGGTTTTGTGCTAAAGAAATGTGGACCAAGGTTAGCTTATAAAGCAATGACCTATGCTTAAACATCCCACAGAGCACCATTCAATCCATCACCTGAAATCGGAAAGAGCGATCTACACAGACAAGGCTATCAAAACAATCTGAAAGCCATATCATATACAGTGCAGGGAAAAATAAGAAAACATTGCATATGATTCCAAATACATTATTCCTATAGTGAGAAATGGTTGTGGGACCTTAACAAAGAGTAGCATGTCAGAGTTCATGGAAAGATGGATGGAGGTAAGCCTAGAGGGATTTAGCAAAAAACTATAAACTAGGGCAGAGGTTCACCTCGTGGTTTTAATATATCAAATAGTGATAAAGTTCAAAGGGTATGAATACTTTTGCTCTCTAATCAAGCTTTGCTTCATGCCTATAGATTGCTTGCTTAAAAACGTATTCCATCACTCAGTTGTCCACCCAGAATCCCAGCTGAAGGGGCACTGAAGCTCCAGCGGATTGTGTTGTTTTCAACTACAGTCCATTCAAGTCAATTGTTCAGGCTTACTATATATGTGTCACTTCTGCCCTTCCTACCCAGCTGCTGCCTCCACTCTGGTCTTATCTATCTCCAGAGAAAGGTGTTCCATCAACAAGGCGGATGTTGCTTGTATGTCCAGCCTCTGTTTTTTTTTTGTTGTTGTTTTTTTTCCCACATTCATTTGCTCCCTCACATATGAGCACGACAGCTCAGCTAAGATCAGCCGTGTGTCAGCAAACTCTCCTTCGGCCCTCCAGTGCTCCATTTACACTGCAGCGGAAGCTCACGGTGCAGACACACTGTTGCCCAAGATAAGAGCAATGTTTGCCACATGATTAGGATCTTCCAGTTACCATTAAAGGCGGTTTATCTGCTACCCTAACCCTCATTCACGCCTCCTACTTGTTTGCAGCCTCTCCAGAGACAGTGATGGAGGTCACTGAGCCCAGAGGGGAAGGAGTGAGGCAAAGGCAATAAAAATAGAAAATCTAAATCGAAAGTCATTATTTATTTGGCAAATGCCTGATAAAACAGTAAAGCTTGCTTTGATAATGTACATACAGGGTATCGTAATGGTGAGTGGAAATGTAGAAAACTAACTACAAAACTTTTAAAGGTGACAAAAGGGTTTAACACATGGAGATACAATTTCACTTTTTTATCACATTAATTTTAGATAAGCTTAGTCTTAAAATATCATTGATGTATAATATCTAAAGGAAGCATTAATCAGCATGATCTAAATACAATACATAAAGTTTCAAGGTAAAGGGCATGGTTTAGCTGATTACAATGTGAAGCTGCGAGACAAATGCACCGATGGGAGTTAGATTAAACTTTCAATACATTTCAAACTTCAGGGCCCATTATGAGGCTGTTGAGTCAGACATGCCTGTGACTTTAACGAATTGTCAACTATTAAAAGAATTTAACAAGTTTCAGACCGTAGCAACACTCATCTGCACAAACTCATCAAATGATATTTTAATGAGTTTCTTTATCTGATGTGAGACAGATAAAGACAGGTTACCGGTGGGATTGGGCAATGTCACTGGACCACTGCTAAAGAGGGCTGTAGGGGCTTATATTTAAGGTTCTTGTTAATTTAATAACAAAAATAAGTTTTTGAGAAAAAAAAAAAAAAAAAACTTTTTATTTCAAAATTATTTCATGAAAAGGTAATTAGATTTTTATTCTCCTTTTTAAAAATACAAAAAACTAATCAATGGAAGAATTCATCATCAAAAAAGTGTTTTGGATGTTTCTATTGGAATTTCAGCTTCTTTGGTTATGAACTCCAGTTTTTTGAGGTTGGAAGACATTCTTACCATCCCCCTAATCTTTAGCTCCCTCCAGATTTCAATCAAATCCTCAATCCAAAAATCCAATTAATACTGTACCCAGGTAGAAAACACGTAGTGATAAAATGAAATCATTGTAAATCCAAAGTGAGATGGGATAAGAATCCTTTTAGTATTAACTATAAATATTACACAGAGATTCAAATATGCCACATTTGAACTGCTTAAGAAGTCATAAAATACATAAATGTGCATGCCATAAATTGACTAATTTTATAAAGAAAGCACAGTAAATAAATTATTACATTCATAATCATAATTTATACTTACATATTCTCACAATCACCTCAAAAATATTGATTAAAATTTGTAGTCATTGCATTTTAAAAGTGTGTACTGTACTGCTACCACTTTTTTTTTTATCTTGTAATGGGATCAACAAACAACATGTTCTCTTATATTTTGCTTTAATGCATTAAATCAGATAATCTTTTCCCCTTGGAAATCATTATCTTATAAAGGACAAACAGCACTTTATTTATCTTTAATGGTTGATGTGTGCTACAATTAATTTATGGATTAAAACAAAGTTTACACAAAAAAGTCTACAGTGTTATTTTTCTTTAAAGGAAAAAAGGAAACAAGTTAAATTAGAACAGGAAGGGCCGAATTGAAGGAAGACCAGAAATCAGTACTTGCCTGATTATCTCAAATAAAAGCTCCCATCTCCATTTACAATGGATGAATTAGTTAAAATGGTTGGATAGATAATTCAATTTGTGGCAACATAGATGATGATTCCAATCATTTATATTGATTTTGCACTCACCTATATTCCAGTGAGAATCGTGTTAGTTCTGTGGTGTTGTGGATCCATTTAAACTCCAGCGGCCAGCTTCCCTCCGCCATGCAGGTCAGCACCAACCGGTTGCGCTCCAGGTGCAGCTGGCTGCGCACTGGTTCTGTCTTGAAGTAGGGAGGCACATCATCTGTGAAAATTAGGGGAACAAGAAAATTATGATTATAGGGTAGTTTGTAAAAAGACATTGTGCTTCTAAATAAGGTTGATGCAAATAACATCTGAATGAAGGACACCCACTCTTAAATTTCACATCTATTTTTTTTTCCTTTGAGGAACAAATTTACACATGATGATACAAATGAAACATTGTCAGAGTGGAAAAAAATATGTGTGGGAGATATCCTCAAGCAAGAACATTTATTTCTTTATTTTCATGATTCTCACGCAAAGCAGGCATATAGCATTTTCAAAATCTTTTCAATTATAAATTTTACAGTTGATTATTTAACTTATTTAACTGTTAAATATATTCTACAAACAAAGCCTGGGACCTCGTCATGCACACGATGCAGGAAGAGCCGCAGAGATTCACAGCTCAGGTAGGACAATCTGTTGAAATGGCAACTATTAGTGACACGCTCCACAAAATTGGCAAAAATAGAAAAGTGAAAAGAAGAAAGCTATTTTGGAAAGAAAGCCATAAGAAATCCCATGTGAGGTTTCCAGTTAGCAATGTAAAGGACATAAAGCAAATGTGCTGAATGTGTTCAGAGACTGGAATGTAACTTTTTGGCTTTACTGCAGGTGGTGGAAAACTAACACTGCACATTGTTCTGAACACAGTGTCTTGACCGTGGAACGAGGTGGTAGCAGGACAATGCTCCATGGATGCTTTGCTTTGGCAGTGTTAGGGAAGATTCAGATTTCAAATTTATTCATATCCGAAATTGGGCAATTGATGTTACAGCGAGTATAAGAACTAAAAGTCAAAGTATCAAAGATTAAAAAATAAAAAACAACAAAACATACCAAAAGAACATAAAATACAAATCAATATATAATGGGAAGAGTATAGCAGTGTATTTCATCATTGACCGACAGTTGCTACAAACACTAAATCAGGAGCAAGTCCCCCTACCTTGTCCTGCATTAAATAGAGATATTGCTGTAGGAACAAAAGAGTGCTTTTACTTGTTACTTTTTATACTAAAAGGTCTGAGCCTGATGCCTGAAGGCAGAAACTGGAACTCAGCATGTAAAGGATGAGTAGTATCAGCAATAATAGCTTAAGTTTTCCTAATGATTTGTTTTTTACACAGTTCTGTAAGTGAGCATTGTTCAACTCCTAAGATCTTATGTATTGCTCTGCTAAGGGCTTTTTTGACCTAATACTAAGATTTCCAAGCCAACAGATGAGGGAAAAGGTCAACACAGATTCAATATATGATCTATATAATATGATCATCAATGACTTATCAACATTTTAAAAACATACAGGATGGGGATACTTAAGGTCCAGGTTTGGGAACACAGGAACAAACTTTAGATCAAAGTTTGTTCCTTTGTTAGAATGATCCAGTCAATTTCCAGGTCAGTTGAGGCTTGACTTAATAACTGATGTTCACAAAAACTCTCTATCCAGACTGAGCTTGAGCTTGATATATAAAATGTCAACGTCTCTATATATGGAAAATGGTTAAAACATACCCTAGTAGACCTTAAACTGAAAGTATTGACTTGAGGTGCTGAATACAAATTCAAACCACACTTTTTAGATCTTTACTTAGAGTTTTGGAGTTCTGTTTTAGTTTATTGCTGGTCCATCACATAAAACCCCAATAAAATTCATTGCATTTTGTATTAGAAAAGCCTTTCACACTTCAGACAAAAACTCCTTCCTCACCACGTCCCATTTGCAGCTACTTAATCCCCCACGATGCACTGCTCCTTGTGCTGCTTGATTTTGACTCTCTTATAGAGAGACTGAGATGCCCAGCTAACAGCCAAGAGCAAGCGAGGCATGAAGTCATGAAGCGCTGGTCCTGCATCTTGGTGCTCTGTGTGTTTCTGTGTCAGTAACTCACTGGCACAGTGCAACACTCACCATCTGAGCTGCGCTGAAGCAGACACCAGAGGAGAGACGCCAAGGAGGAGGTGTGAAATCCTTTGATCATCCTTTTGACTCTGCTCCGTTTCGCTCCGTCTTTCTCTCTTGTTGTGATTCCCCAACATGCTCTGTTTAGTGTGAAGGCATGGGTGGAGGCAGACCAGTGAAACTTCTCTGGAGGGTGAATGTGGAGACGCCAATTTTTATATCTCAATCAAGGCGCCTTGGAGGGAAGCTGTCAACCTCCCTCTTGGTTCCAATAGCTCATCCTTTATAAACGGTGTAAAAATGAAGAGCTTACTTGATCATCATTGTAAATATAGAACACATTAATTGGATGGTTGGATAGTATAATTATCAAATTGACTGATAATCAGGCATTGAAATTAAACTGTCAAAATGATCTATAGTGCTGATATTTGGTTCCTCTATCCCGGCTCGGCAAAATTCACTGGAGGTAGAAGGAAGAGAGTGAAGGAATGAGGATGAATATATGAGATGAAAGTTAAACAAAGTGAGGGACAAAAGATGATTTATAAGCCTCTCTACCAGTTAAATATTTAGATGTACTACTTGTGGAAGTAATGGCTTAATTCCACTGCTTTCTAAATAAATTCAAATGCATAGCAGTCTGTAGGGTACAGTTTTCTTTTAAGGTTGTAAGATATTTAAAGTCTGTATCTGTGAGAAAGTTGAACTGTAATTTGTATCACGGCTCATACTCTGCTAATGTGGTTTGACTAAGGGCAATAAGAGCATGAGCTTTATTTTAAAGGGTTCCTATACGGTGATTGAAAATGGTAGGATATCAGGATGGAACATCTGACCAGTTTAATCTGGATATTTTAATGTGTTATTTTTAGTTTCTGACATGTAGATCAGAAAACAATAACAATTTTCCATCTTGACTTTTATCCTTGACAGATTTGTTCATCACCTAAAATTCAAAACCTGCTGCTGTGATGTGGCTCCACAAGTTTAAAAATACTTCAGCTGTGTTCTAATTGAAATATTGCTGGTTGTAAATTATTCTCTTCACACAGGTACATTTCCTCAGGCCCTGACAACTGAAGGGATCAAAACACTTTTATACAAGTCTAATCTGGATGCCTAAATAAATAGGGGCCCAATTCAAACCATGTTTGGCGAGATAAAAGGGCACTTTATCACAACTTTACATTTAGAACCACGTAGAAAGTGGCAGGACTCTCTGGTGTGGCACATTTATGATGCAAAATGGAATAAACTAGAACAATGGTCAAGAACTTCCATTTATGTTTTGATGAAGGCTGAAAAGCTAAATATATTTCTACAAGTTAAACAGCTTCAGTAACTGTTCCTGATTTAAAAAAAAGGAAGGTTTTTTAATATCATTTCCCTGACTGGAGTAATTTAATCAATGGTGGACTCTATTTTATGTAGTTTTTTTGCTGTAGTTAGCGGATGACTTTAGTGCTTTTTTATTCACATTTCTTAGTCTTCCACTGCATATTACCAGGAGGTGGATGCATCTATGGGCTTACCTGGAGTTAAATTTGATATGACAAATTTAAAGATTAAAGAGGGATAAAACCCAAGAACGTCTATGAGGAAATTTTGACATGCCCACTGTTAAGCATGGTGAAGAATCTATGATGATGTTGTCTGATATTGTTCCAAACATCCTGGAACAATAGCAATGAGAACTCTCTAAAAATACACTTCAAATAAGAATCTGATGGTCCTCAGAAACAATTTTACTTGAGACAAAAAAGAACTTCGACATTATTTTCTTTGGTGGTGTGTTAATGAGCAATGAAGAGGCAGAAAAACTTTTTGCATGTGACTACAGTAAACACTCTGTAAATTTAACCTAATTAACAGGTTATTGTTTATGCAAGAGAAGCTATGAACCATCCAGATTTATTTTATGTCAATCTAGAGGAGCAGCAAAGACCGTAATTTTTTTCTTTGGTTGTGAACTCATCTGCTCCTATTAAAATGTAATTGTGGGTGATGAATCAAAGACATACAACAGATATCAAAATGAGCGATAAGCCTCAGAAGTATATTTTTTTCCATGAATTAATATTGAATATTCATAAACTCCCACAACCTATTGAAGCATATTTGTTAGATGCTCCTTGGTTTGACTCCTGACTTTCTGCAACCCGGTATGATAACAATAAATATTTATAGAGACTACAAGAAGACGGAGCAGGTTCGATAAAATACTACAACATATTGATCCATCAGATTCAGCTCACATTGCTACCTTGTGTTTTTTTTTCGTTCAAAATTGGGCCCTTTGCCATTCTGAAAGTGCTCTGTTCTGTGAAATTCTGATCCCTTGAGCTAGTCAAACACGAAGAAAACCTCCACACGGTGGAAGTCAAAACGAAAAAAGCCCACTACTGGAGCGAGGTCTCAGTCAGAGCAAAAACAAGACAATAAAAAACTAAAATCTGGCAAAAATTAGCACAAATTTAAATTAAAAAAAATTAAGCAAATGATGGAAGACCAATACATTCTTTACAGGCCCTAGTTACAATGCAAGGTCTTTGTAATGTAACATAATTAGACCATAATCAATCATTTTTAGTTATTGTATAAGTCAATAAAAAAAGCCCATTTTTAATGGAAAATCTTGCTTCTGTGTGCAAAGTAAATTCATGTAAGCATCCAAAATAGATAGCAGGCTTGGAAAAGCTCTATTGAAAAATTATAAAACTTGATAAAATTTTGTAGGGTGGCTAGTAGCTTTGACCTCAACTGGATATAAATTAGGGCTGTTGTAAACAAATATTTTAGTAATCGAGTAATCTATCGATTATTCTTACAATTAATCGGGTAATCGGATAAAAAAAAAAGATAAAATAAAACATTGGTAAATCTGACATAACAGCAGTGTTACTATCGCAATGTTTCCCAACATTACAATTGTAAAAAAAAATTGGGGAAGTCTTCATCTACAGTCCATAATATGATCAAAAAATTCAGAGAACCTGGAGAAATTTCTGCAAGTACGTGGTAAGGCTGAAAACCAACACTGAATGCACAAATCTTACCACATGGGTTCAGGAACATTTCAGCAAACCGTTGTCACTGAGAACAGTTCATCACTATGTGTAAACGTGCAAGTTAAAAATCCATCATAAAAAGTGAAAGCTGCATCTCAACAACACCCAGAAACGTTGGATTCTCTTGGCCAGAACTCATCTGAGAAGGTTTGATGAGTCCACATTTCAAATTGTTTTTGGAAATTATAGACATCTCATCCTTTGGGGCAATGAGGGAAAAGATTGTCCAGATTGCTATCAGTGAAAAGTTTAAAAGCTTACTGAAATTTTAATATTACTGCAATATACTCCAAGAAAAAAAAGCGTAAGACATAAAGAAGGTTAAATTTGTTTATAAAATTATGCAAAACAAACTTCAGAAGAGTTACACAGTAAAATATTAAAATGGCACTTAATTTCCAGAATTATTTATTAGAAAAAAATATTTTCCCAAATGTGTTTATCCGCATTCACAATAAGACTTGAAACAAGTATGTCATTATACATTTCCCAATTTGAAAAAGCAAAGTATATTCTAATACACTTATTTCAATTTAATCTCCCACTTATTCCCTGTGTGCTTCCTTCTCAACACATATGTATTAGCTTACGGCAGGATGGCTCGTTTGCATGCCGCTCAGCCAGGAGGATTCTCCCAGCGGCCGTGGCCCAGGTTGACTCATAGCTGGGACATGTTAGTTTGTGCGCCCATGCACAGGTTAGTGTGTCACCATCAGAACCACTTCTGCAGAACACAGTCTATTAAATCAGCTCACTCATTAATGAGAATGGTCTCAGGTACAAATGCATGGCCCTGGGTGAGAATTTATAACTTAACTTGGAGAGGCACTTTATAAAATAACAAGCTACACACATATACTCACATACTATATATATATATATATATATATATATATATATA
>CAEGAE010063873.1:0-19124 GCA_903067095.1 Girardinus metallicus | reverse complement strand
AGAGATACAAGAATACAAGAATTCTCAGTTTGCTTCTCAACTTGGTTGGAGGTAGATCGATTCCAGAGAGACGACTTCAAACTGATTTTACAAACCATTTTAACTGAACACCAAGTCAAGAGGATTTTTGATATTGGTTGGGACCTTGGATTTCTTGATACGAAGGGATTTGAAAAGTTGTTAGGATACAGCAGGAGAGGAAATGACGTTTTAGTAGAGAGCTCTGAGGACGAGAGATCAAAATATTTTACTTTTGACATTGAACCCTGAAGACCAAAAGGACATGGAAGATTCCTCTAAGGATGAGAAAGTTACCGTCAAAACCACAATTACGGATTTGACAGTAAAGGCGTCAGAAGACTTTGTTGCTTTTGAAAGTGTCAATGTTCCTCATGACCAAATGGACCTGGATGTGTTTGCTTTCTCACAGGTTGAGTGAGTTACCTTTACAATCACAGTTAACTCTTTGCCAACAGACATTACAAAAAAGGGTCTTTACCAGTTTTCCCCAAAACATAATGGACCTGGATGTGAAACCAAACTGTGACAGTGAGGAAATTGTGACAAATTTTGAAGAAATCTATGAGGATTCATCATCAGAAGAATCTTGTTCACCAGAAGAAAACTCAGAAGATGAAATTCAAAATGACACAGATGATTTCAACAGCATGGATGTTAATCTTGAGCCAACTATGCACTTTTGCAAATTTTCCAACTCATTCTTCAACTGTTGGATGAATGCCACAACACATAGCATTATGAACTTGAGTATTACCTGAAGGTTTGTGGCTCAGAGACCTCGGGACTTTCTACAGAGACGCCATTGTTTACAAGGTTTTTCTTTACAGCATTGCTCCATCCAGGAAGATATTTTCCCCCAGATGAAATCTTTGCAGTTCTGGATGAAATAAATGAAACTTTGAAGATGAAGGATGTAGTACATCGGGACAAGCCAGGAGTCTTTTTGTTTTATATGTCACACTATCTGGCCCAATATGTTATTAACACAGACTGTGAGCTGTACATAGCTGACTATTGTGAACAAAGTCAGAAGTCTTCACGTATTATTCCTAACCTTGGTCCTGTCATTCACCTACCAAAGGAACAATGAGAGGTCAGTACAACTATTCTTCTAAACTGTTATATGTGTAGAAAATGTTGTGACACCTGCAACTCCAACATAAAGACAGAATACTTTAAATGTTTAAACAATTTGTAAGTTTTGATAATGAAAATGACATATTTTGTTTCTTCTATAAAAGTTTATAAAAGTATAAAAGTGTTTAATCGTAATTAAATTAATTAATTACTGTTTTTCAATCTGGGATTTTATTATTGGTTACGGGTTTATCACGTTTTAAATTAAGGACGATATATTGAATAACGTGAGTTCAATATTTCTGCCTAACCATATTTCAATGTTGATTCAATCACATTTTGCTAGCTGGGTTAGTATGATACCAGGAAGTGAGCGGACATGGCCACACAGTTTGAACAGCGACATCTGCTGGCTGTTAATGAAGAAAGTGAATTATTTTAAGGCGCAATTT
The DNA here is from genome assembly GCA_903067095.1 of Girardinus metallicus. Lineage (NCBI taxonomy): Eukaryota > Metazoa > Chordata > Actinopteri > Cyprinodontiformes > Poeciliidae > Girardinus > Girardinus metallicus. The sequence continues at coordinate 17,574 of CAEGAE010063873.1, read as the reverse complement.
TCGGTTTTGTACACTGGTGTCTTGATTACAAAATTGAAATTACAGTTTAAACAAATTGCAATGGCCAACAGTGTACAGGTAAATTTTAGGGGATGTTTACAGCCCACCATCAAATACAGAAAATATCAAAATAACCAAGTCAAAACAAAAAAGCAGTAGCCTTGATCTGTACGTTAAACATGTTTAATTTCATTTTTTAACACTTATTCCAGGCTGAATCATTACCACAGTTTTGACATGTAAATTGTTAATATCAGTTAAAACCATCAGAAAATAAAAACACCAATAGAAAATACTGTCTCACATCTGCACACAGGTATATGAAGTCCTGTAGGCATCTCTCTCTCTCTCTCACACACACACACACACACACACACAAATTACTGTTTTTTTACACTTTATCCTACTGCACACAATGTCAGATACAACTCAGGATTCAGGAGAACAGACGACACTGAAATAGTCTTGTTAAAGCATTGCAATACAGAGAATCATTCATCATTAATGGGGATGTGTTCTCCTTATCCTCCAAGAAAAAAAAACAACCAAAACTAGCTAGTCATTATTCATCTTTAAAGTCTTCTTTTAAAAGACAGAGGAAATTAAAAAAAAAACATAAAGTGGTATGACATTTTCTTAAGAGTTTATAAATATGAAAGGCCACTCATCAGTGACTTGTCCCACAGATCTTAACATCGTTTGCATTAATGGTGCAAGATAACACGGTTAAGTCTTAGAACATAGGTAGCATCGTAACACGGACATTTTCTCTTCCTAGTAAAACCACACGTGTGAGATTGTCTCGCTACTACGAGAGGTGGCCATTGTTTAAGTTAAGCAGACAATATTAAAATCTTCTATACAAACGGTGGGTGAGAAGATGTGTCTATACTGTGTCACCTATAATGCTAGTCAGTGTGAGGAGATTGTAGCGTTGCCCCAGCTCTTGATGTAAACAGGACTAAATGATGCAAAGAGAGATTTTAAACAATGCCCCAACGCCCATAAGGCATGTATGAGAATCAGAGTCATGCCACGCCGTGTGTGTGCAGCCGTGATATGGACGTGACTCAGGCTCAGGAAGCCCAGACGCACCAATCAACCAACACTGAGAGAACAACATTAGCCAATCACGCTGCAGAGATGCCACACACACGGGTTCACAACTACAGTTTGCTATTTTACACTGTACAGAGTTTTAGAGCAGGCGGAAAAGCCACGTGGCAGTGTCCCGTCACAGGCAGTGAGTTTTAATTCTTCATCTCATAGAGTCATCTCCCGCAGAACTTGTGCTTGAGTAAAAATAAAAACAGAACAAAAAACTTAAAAACATTATCCCAATGGTGCAAGGCAAGATTAACTGCTTACAAAAACTCAAACAGGAAAGGTTCAGGAATATAAAAGAAGAAAATTAAAACTATTCTTGGTCACAGTATCACATCCTAAATAAACAAAACAAACAAAAAATCACTACGTGTTGAGTTAATCATTTTAAGTAACACTATTTTCTGTGACCCAATTACCATTCAGGGACAACAGAAATTTGTTTTATGAATATATGTTTTCCCACATTCCAACCACAAACCTCAATGTATTTTATTGGAGCTTCATGTGGCAGACAAAAGGGACTGATGAATGAATACATAGCTTTACTTTTACTTTTTATCTTTTGACAACATAAAGGATGTGGCCCTCGTGTGTATTTAATCCTCTGTACTCTGACATCCAGTGGCACCAAGAGCTTTCAGAAGTCTACTACTTAGTAAAAGGAGTCATTTAAACTCATTATGAATTTCCTGTGGAGTCCTCAGAGGTTTGGGAGAGGAGATTAGTGAACAAACAGCATCATGAAAACGAGGCAGGCAGAAAGTGCTGTTGTCAGATAAGAATTAAATTCAACATTCTAGTCTAAATGCAAAGTAAAATATGAGGCAAAATCATTTCATCCTTTACTCACCATACTCACTGTTAAATAAAACGGTGGTGGTGTTCTGCTGTGGGGGACACTTTTGTTCAGAAACCTCCAAAAGACTCGAGATTGAGGTTCACCAAAGCATTATCGTGTGTTAAAGTGGTCCAGTCAAAGTCCAAACCACGAGTCTGTGGTCAAACTCGCTGGATGCTCTCTATGTTATCTGCGATGGAGCCATTTTAGTTTTGAGCCTCCAGAAACTGAAAGAAGCAGGCCCTGATGGGACTGTTGCAGTCATGGCAACAAAAAGTGCTTTTTATCCAAAAAAAAAATATCCATCCACTTTACAACTATCTGCTTTTTGTTGATCTACCAAATAAAATTTCGACAAAATAAATTGATGTTTGTGGTTCTAATGGGGGAAAAGAGGAGAAACTTCAAGGTCTCTGAATGACACTGAGGCACTGCATGTCCCTCAGCACAATCCTGGAGGGAAAAAACATTTTTATTCTCCGTCTCCATCCTGACCTTCTGACAGCTTTACATAGCATAGCACCTTACAGGCTTTAAATTGCAAATAGTGTCCGCTGATTCCCTTTTCAAATAGTCGTCCTATTCCCTTGTCGCTGTCAGCTACACCAAAATAAACAAAAAAACAAAACCGCTCCTTACACCCTTCGTTGTTCTGTTATGAGTCATCCTGAGGCAGTCGGAGATGAGAACAGTATCAGGCATCCTTTATTTTCATTAGTCAGTTTATTTGGCACAAGTTGAGCCTTTTTTTTTAAATCCGTGCTCCACAGCTCCCACTTCCCAGATAAACGTGTGTGTTGTACAACAGAACTGCTGGCTCAATTACTTCAGAATGCATTAATCGGTGTGTGTGTGTGTGTGTGTGCTGTACATGCACGTAAACACGATGACGGTGGACACGACGATCCGAGCCTGAAAAGACGAGTCGAAAAGGGAATGTGAATGTGAAAGCACAGCTCAGTTCCTACCTACTGTCACGGCGTTCTGAGTCACTGACTTGTTATTTACACACATGAGCATTTAGTTGGGGTGTGCGTGCGTGCGCGCGTGTGTGTGTTTGTGTAAATGGTACAGTGAAGAGTTTCCATGATGAACACACAGCACACCACTTAACCAGGAAGCATTAAACAGTCTACTCCTCATGAAATCAGAATAAAGCGCATGTTGCACTATTTACAGCTCTATACAATGTGTGTAGGGGTGTGTGTGCGTGTGTGTGTGTGTGTGTGTGTCTGGCTGTGAGTTGTTTCAATGTAAAAGCGTCTCGGAGCTGCGGGGATTGATCAGGAGGAGATGTCGGAGGAACAGGAGGAGGAACGGCAGAGAGAGGGTGAGCTGGACGAGCCGCTCAAAGCCGGATCCACCAGGAAGAGGACAAACGGGGAGCCGCTCAAACCCGATGTGTGGCTTCTGGCTTCGTCTTAAACAGATTCGGTGGGATCCTGCTGAGCTCCGTCCTGAGAGCTGTTGGCTGTGAGAACATGGCTGAGGCAGTGCTGTGTTGAACTGGTCTCTAGTGGACTGAGGACTGAGGCCGGGCAGCGGGGTTAGGCCGACTGGAGGGGTCCAGTTGGTCGTTGGGAACAGAGCGGCGGTTCTGCTCCGGTCGGTTGGTGGCTAGGTATTTCGCTCTCATACTGGAGGTGTACTGGATGGAGAGAGGGAGTACAAGGAGGAAGGAAGAGCAAGAGAGGAGGATGATGAGAAGCATAGAAGAAGATACAGGAACAAGGCAAAGGAAACATGAGTGGAATAATTGAACCTCTTTTGTACTTCAGAGCATCAGCAGACAAATCCAGCTGAATCCAAACATTTACATCCTATATTAGAACAAAATACTATTTTTTTTCCCACTGACTATAAATCACACTGAACTTTTTATGATTTAGATCTATCAGGATTAACAAAATTACTTATGTTTGTTATACTAATACTGAGAGAATCTTTTACAACTCTCTTCACAGTTAAAAGTTTACATGCATTATGCCGTCAAACAATCTGGTAAAGCTAAGAGAATGATATCAGGTCTTTGTAAGCTTTATAAGAGCAGAATTCAATGGATGAAACCAGATATTTACATTCACCAAACAAAAAGACACAATCTGAAGTTCAATCAGACCAAACGTCTTGTTTTAGGTCAGTTAGAATGATTACAATTATTTCTGTTTTATAAATGCCAGAGGAGGCAAGAGGAGAGTGAGGTAGAAAAACGTTTCTCAGAAACAGCAGTTGTGTCAGAGTGAAACGACAGTAAACTACTGTGAGAAGAAAGTGTTTCGAGGGGTTAGGGTTGTCTTGTAAAAATGACTGGAAATCCATGCTGAAGTTTAAGAATGTAGCAAAAAAAAAATCTCTAAAACAATTCTCTGATTCTGGTGATTGTTTTTTTTTTTTTTTTAATCTAAAACGTAAAACTGTTTTAGTGTTAAATGACAAGAAAAGATAATTTTTTTTTCTTTTTTTTACAGTTTATGTAAACATCTGGTGTCGATTACAGGTAGAAGGAGATAAACACACATACAGGTCATTGGATCAGTCATTTGGACAGCCAGGATCTGACTACAGCAGTCATTCATTAAGTAGCAGCTGATTAGAGCTACATGAAGTTATTGTGAGATTCCTTTGAAGTTAGTCTACTTCTGATGTAGTGGGTTAGCCTGGTATGCGTTAGTGGTTTCATGTGGGAGTCACAGTAAAAGGGGGTCTTGTGTTTCCACACCCCTGCAGAGGGCAGACGGTCAGCGCTGCCTGTGAAAATAACAAGCTGCCGTCATTCAGCTGTTTGTGGAAGCTCTGGACGGTGGAGGTGGGAGCAAAGTGGCAGTGTGGCTGCTGGATGGTGAAAGGTGACGAGGGGAGGCACAGAAACAGCAGACACATACACCTCGACCAGAACATGTGCACACATAGACACAGTGTGGAACAGGAAGGAGGGGGAGAAGAGGAGCTGCAGAGGTTTGGGCTCCAGTGTTTCGTGGGGGCTGAGCTGCGTTCGGACAGGCGGCAGCGAGCGGAGAATGTGTCTGATCAATTCGGCTTCAGCTGGCCACAGCATCCAAACGCATGAAATCTACAGCTGATATGATGTGAGGAGGTTTTCACCAACAAACAAGACCAGCAACTGTCAAAGTCACAACGACCAGTAGAGGAGCATCTCAATAAAGTAGAGTTTCATCAGAAAGGGGAAATTCGTGGATTCAGTCCAATTAAAATCAAACTCCGAACTCACTGATATGTTTCAAGCTCTTATTTTCTTTCTGATGGTTTTAAGCTAGTCGAACAAAAACATTCAGTTTCTCAGAGAAGGAGAAATTACAAGAGACCAAGAAGAAAGAATTTTAATATATACAGCTCTGGAAAAAATGAAGAGCCCACTGCACTGGAAACCTCCTGGTTATTCCACCGAATATTAATTCCTGAACTCTTCTGAGTTCAAACATTAATATTGTTGTTTCTAAATGAACATGAACTTGTTTTCTTTGCATTATTTGGGATCTGAAAGCTCTGCATCTTTTTGGTTATTTTGATCATTTCTCATTTTCTGCAAATAAATACTAACATTTTTGCTTGGAATTTCAGAGACATGTTGTCAGTAGTTCATAGACTGAATGAACAAAGTTCTCTTTACTCAAACGTATAACTATAAAGAGTAAAATCAGAGAAACTGATTATTTTTGGTGGTCTCTTCATTTTCTCCAAAGCTGAATGTTAAGACCTTCATCCTCCACAAAAGGTCACTGCTGAAGCAGGTGGCCGCTCACAGGTTGCTGCATTTAAGCAGATTAACGGAAAATTGAGTAGAAAGAAAAAGTGTGGTGGAAGAAGGACGTATAACAGGGAGATATAAGTGGAGAGGATTGTGAAAAGCAAAACCCACGGTCAGGCTGGGACTGACCGAGGAGTCAGAGCCTCCACACACACACACTCACCTGTGTGTGTCAGAACTGTTTTAAGGAGAAAAATGACCTGAGTGTTGCTCAGTGGTCCACACATCACACTGTCACTGATTACTGGTGGAGCTGTGTTACCTGCTGGTGTTGCTCCGATGTGTTTTATCACGTCCAAAACCGGCACACACCTGGAGAATCTCATGTTTCTCTCTGCTGATGAGTTTTATGGAGATTCCATAACAAGCAAACACTTGAAGTATTTCAGTTTGTGCTTAATGAATCGACATTCTACGAATTTCACTTTTTAAAACTGCAGTTAGTGGGAAAATGTATTTTTTTGATGATATTCAAGTTTATTGAGATGCACCTGAAATTCATTTTAGCTAAAAGATCTTAGTATGTTTGTTTGCAGTTCCTCCACATATGTTTTGCTGCTGAGCGGCAAACGAGTTCAGTCTGAAAAATGTTCACCACTGTGTAAACCACTATACATCAGAAATAGAGGCCAACTCTGTGTCCAACATGACACTATGGGCAAATCAAAACAACCATTTCTCTTTCAATTCACGTGCAAATGGTACAAAAAAACTATTCTTTTTAATCTCCAGTTGTCTCAGGCTGCCAAAATGACTCATAAAGCTTGACCCATGGTCACTGTCTAGTGTGAGCACAAATGACACTTGCAGGGATGAAGGGAAAGAGGACTACCTTCCAATATCCACACACAGCATGTCAGACGACTGAGATGGGGAAAAACTTCACACCCTTGTTATTGGCAGGACAAACAGAATCTCTGTGGGGTTTGTTTCGTGCTGTGGGTATTGGAATACAGTAGAAGGGAGCGTGTGATCTAGAAAGTGTGCACTTACAGAGGGTGGAGGGGACTCCCTGCCAATCAGGGGGGTGTTCTCACACCGGGGGTTCTGAAAGTTTGCGTTCTGGCTCCTGCATTGTAAAATAAGAGGTTACTTATTTAATGTGCTCACCCTGCTGCTGAGCTCCTGGTCTGTTTTTGACCTCTAATCTGCTCATCATAACTCTGATCAATTACCTCGATGTTAGAATAAACAGGGACCCTCAACTTGGCAATATATGATGTTCAATATTTCCTATCAAGTAACAAGTATGGACAAAAAACGTGAGGAGCCACAGGAAACTAATATATGCCTATGTATTTAGACTGATTTATTATCAACAGTACTGTTTAAAATGTTTGGTTTTGATCAATATGTATGTGCCTTGAGAAGTTATTATACACTTTTTTACATTTTATCACATTACAAAAACAAACTTTAATGTATGATTTTAATGCTCATCCTAAAAGTATGATGATCATTTTTACTCAGCCCCCTTAAGCCAGATGCCTCTAAATAAAATCCAGGAAAAACAACTGCAGTAAAAGAACAACAGGTATCATGAAGAACTAAGGATCACACCAGAAAGGTGTGGATTAAGTTACAAAAACAACATCCCAATAGTAAGTTCCAGTTCAACAGGACAACTACAAGTGAAGCGTCCTACAAATTCTTTTTTATAAGACAGTGATGAGGAGAAAGTCCTGTCTCCGGTTTGTCACAAGCCTCATTCTTCACAGTAAACGTGACAGAATGCACTCTGGCCAAATGAGAGTGAGGTTGTCCCTTTTTGCCTACAGGGAAAACATCATGTGAGGTAGATAACTACCACCAACCCAAACGTGCTGAAGGACAGGAGCTTTTTCAGCAGGGATTTAATGGAAAATTTAAATTTAAAACAGGAAGAAAACCTGTCACAGGTTCCAATACACATCACACAGGCTGAGGGATTCATCTATCAGCAGAACAACGGTCCTATGCATACAGTCAGAGCTACTAAGGAATGGTTTAAATCAAAGCATTTCCATGTGTTAGAGTGACCTGGTCTAAGTCCAGACCTAAACCCAGCTGAGTGTCTGACAACACTTGACAGATGACGTTTCGGCACCTTGTATCCATTCTGACTGAACTGTTTTGCAAAGAAGAACAAGCATAGGCCTGTCCATGTGGAAAGCTGATGGAGACAGGATTTACATCTGTAAGATGCAGTAAAATATTAACTCTAGGTGACAGAACTTTTCTTTCTCTTCACACTTTTGTTCTCCTTTCATGTCGGCCTATCATTGAAAATCTCATTAAAATGCATTTAATATTAGTTTTAATGTGACAAAATGTAAAAAAACTGTTTTGCAAAGGCACTAAAAAAACCATAATAATTATTCCAGCACATAGTTTCTGCTTGTAGTTAAAATGCTGTGCTTGATTAAATTAAAATGCAACAAGCGACATCACAACATGAAAGTTTTTTTAAGAGTTGTTCTGTTCTGAGCAAGGAAGTCAGTCCTGTGGCAACCACATGCATGCATGGTGACAGTATTAGCTTATGTTACGCTAACACGTCTTTGCTGTATTTATCTGATTTCTGAAAATATCGTGGGGATAAACAGGCAGGTCGGCTAAAAGAGGCAGCAGGAGTTTTCCCTATCACTCCAACAGGTGATCTAATGAGGAGTTTTCTACGCTGAGCACATGACTACACTGTGAATATGTCTAGGTTGTGTACTCTGGGCCACACAAGGCTAGCATCAGCTGCCTATAGCCTGCATGTGTATTGATTCTGGTAGCGTCTGGCTAGCAGCTGGTGCTAACTCACATGTATTCAGTGACGGGGGCATTGCTGACAGTGTGGGCTGTGGCAGGCAGGCTAGCTTCGCTGCCATAGCTGGAGCCACAGCTGTAGAGACTGGGCATGTGAACACGGTACAGGTTATCGTGCACACCGCGAGAGGCACCCGACTCGTCTTCGCCGTCCTCGTCATCCATCCTTCAACCGGTCAGATTAAGAGCAGGGCATGAGAGGGCATGATGGGTAAGAAGGAAAGAAGGTAGAGGGGAGGGAGATCCGAGAGAGACAACAGAGTATAAACAAGTGATTGAAGATGAGGTTAGGGGAGAGGGGAGGATTATTGGAGGTCTCCAAAAATAAATGAAACACCCAGCCCAGGCCATGCCTCCAGCAGCTGAATGAGTAGAAACGGGTCATTGACAGCATTCATCTACATACAACATCTACTGCAAGTACAAAAGGTCTGAAACAGGAAGCTGCATTTTTCATTTTTGAACGCTTTAATTTATGCGCACTGTATAAACACATTATCCTTAAAGATAGCCATGCAGTCATTGTTTTTATGCCTCTATTATTGAGATAGATGTTTTGCTGTTGTTATTTAAAAGCAAATAAGTCTGTCAAAGCAGAATTAAATCTCAAGTAGGGCTGGGCGATATTTCATACAGCATGAAGAGTTTTGTTCGTCTTGACATGTCAGAAATGCAATGAATAGCATCTCGTTTGATTGAAGATTTGAACTGAATATTTCCCTAAATGCTTCAGTAACGTCCCCCCTCCCCTTTCTTCCCCCAGAGGATCTTGGAGACAACAAAGCAAAATAAAAGCCCTCTAAAAAATGAGTTAAAACTGTCACTATGTTGAGACAGTATAGCATAAGACAATAAGACAGATTACACCTGGTTACAAAAAGATATTTTTTGGTAGTTGTCCATGTTTTTTCATCTGAGTTAGGATTATTTTGCAACGCTGAATCCAAAAATGACATCCATTTTTCTCGGTCAGGTCGGGTTTTTATTCTAATTTGATTTAGAGAAATCTGATCTTCTGACTGAATTGATGACATTTTTGAACATTATCAATTCATTTCTGTTAATATTTCTCATCCAAAAAAGGTCTTAGGAGAAAAAAAAAGTTTTCTAACAGAGTGTATCACAAACTTGTATTTCTGTAAATTGAATAATAAACACTGATAAGGGTAAGTACATGTGAACATTTCATCTTCGTTGTGTGAAATTCTCCGTCTCTCTTCTGTCCTGATGGAATCTCTCCTCCTGCTCATCACTCATTGATCCAGAAGTGAGAACAAGTCGTGCATTTTGATACTCATGTTGCTCCATAGTTAAGACAGTTGACCTGATTGAACAAAACCAGTGTGATTTTTGGATTCAGCTCATCAACATGACCCTAAAACAGTTGAAAAACTCCAGATAATTTTTTGGTTGTTGACCAGAGTAATGTGTGAAAAAAATAAAAAATAAAAAATCAAGCGCCTCTGCCTTCTCCCAGTCCTCCCACTGCTGGGATACACATCTCAGTCAGAAACAACCACTCAGAGCCAGGAGGAGAGTCTTAGTACTGTCAATCATGCTTGTGTGTGTTGCTGTTTCAAACAGAAGAAATCAATAAAGGGGTCAAATAATGGGAAATGACCTGCACTTGCACTTTATCAAGCCCAGAGGCACCTGAAAGTACATTCAGTCATTCATAGGTTCATGTTAATTGTTTAATAAAGTCCTCAGTCATATATTTTCTACATCTACTTTAGACATATAACCATGAATGTATACATAGCACAATGTTTCCACTCAAATTGCTGGTAAACAGTCAGTTTTGTGCTTGGCACCGACCAGCAGTGCTAATTTTTCAAGTTTGCCCACTTACAAAAATTAACTTTCATCGTACACAGACTGAGCTCAACCGTGAGACAGAATCTAAGAAAGGTTGGGAAAAAAAACAATACAATTGGTTGGGGAAAAAAACAATACAATTTCTAAGTAATTAATTATAAACTTATTTCATGAAATAAGTATTTGATCATCTACCAGCCAGCAAGAAATCTCTCTCTCATAGAGCCCTCCACTCATTGCCTGTTTGAACTAAATACCATCTTTCCACACTCTCAAACAATAAGACCTCAACCTCTGTATACCGGCACTAGGGGAGTGGGCTCCAGAAGGACAACAGGCAAATAGATGTTAGGGAACAGCCTCATGTTGCTAGGCAATGACTTGCAGTGAAGACAAGTCGTGTCTGGGTCTTCCAGTATGACGACGAGCCCAAACATACAGCCAGAGAAACTACAAAGTACTTCAGTGTCCTGGAGCGGCTTAGACAGTCTTCGTATTAGAACTCAACAGAAAGTCTTTGGAGGGAGTCGAAACGCCATGTTGCCAAGTGAAAACTGACGGATCTGGAGAGGATCTGATCAAGAACTATCTGACCTCTGCAACTGTAATCTAAGGTTTCAGTCCCATATCAAACACTTATTTCATTCCATAATACGCAAATGAATTATTTGAAAATGATACACTGGAATCTGAATGATCGTCTAAATTAAAGACAATTTAACAAGCCTTCTGATTTTTAGCTTTTAGACAAAGAAATGAGATAAAATGCCAATTCAAATTTCCTACATTTTCACATTTGTATAGGAATCCTGTGTAAGTCACTATAAATCCCTAATGCATAGTAGCAATTTTTAGGCAATATCACCCAGCCCGGATAACAATAAAGCGTGTTTATTTCCTAATTTGTTTATTTTTAATATGCTAAAAAAAAAATAGTAAAGCAAAAGTATTGGGGAAAAAGGAGATAATATGACTGAACTGAGCAAACTATCTTCAGACATAAAAATGGTTAAATGTAAACGACCAGCAACGGAACAAAATGAGGCTTTAAAAAAAGTATGTGCTGATTTGGAAGTTGGATCTCTGGCTGCAGTGCTGGACACAACATGTAAGCACAAAATTTCACACTGACATCAAAAACACCTTCTTGGTCTTTTTAGTACTTTTGTATCTGCTGTTTACGTATCGATACTATTATCCCAGGTGATAAAGAGGTAAAAACAGAGGGAACTCTATTTAGGTGAACCAATGCAGAAAATAAGGACAATGAGATATCTTGCCACCAGATGGCGGTATTTTGCCCTTTCAATAAAATGGGCAGTAGAGCCTGCTCACTGGTGCATTAATGAACCCAGTAAGGGTCAGATATGAACTTCTCCTTATTCCTGTTGGGCCATATGCTTGAATTTGCTTTGATCCAAACCCAACAGAAAACCATAAAATCACCACTATGGCACAGCCCTGTTGTAACAGGAACAATCCATCCCTGCAGTCCATGCTTACATCGATTGCATGATTATTTGATCATATGATTCTTCAGTTATCTCAATATGCACCGTCATTTGCTGAAGCCCGAAGCATTTCCAAATCAGGACAGGGGGAGAGAGAGTCAGGGCAGGAACAGAAGGAAGAAGTGGGGCAAAGGAGGGGGAAAAAAATGTGGTGGCATCCTGTTCAACACAACATGGGTGCTCCAAGTCAAAAGAAAATGAGAGTTGTGCAAACAGACAAACAAACCATCAGTCAAACTGGCAGCAATGAGGGCAGACAGTAAAATAAGAAACAACTGCATGGATGCAGAGACAGGCAGAGGGAGGTATGAAGAAGTTCAACAGTTTCGGAGGCAAATACACCCAAAAGCAATGACATGCATGGAGACTAAGGAGGTTCTGTTTAAGGCTTTTGCGTTGTTTTCCATCAGGCATTAGAATTATTCACTGGAGCTGATAATGTGTGAATAATTAGCGAACAGGTTAGTCAAAAGACAAGGATTTAGGGATGTGAAGAGCTGTATGTGGTCTGTATGCGGGTTTTCCATTTCATCATTTGCCTTGACTCAACTCTACTGTCCTACTGTAATCCACCCGGAATCTCTTCAGGGTGGATGTGATCAGCTGCTTATTTCCCAATACTTTCTCAAGTTGATAAAACGTTTGGACTAAAGATTTTTGCAACGAAAGCTTTTATGTTTGTCATCGTAGTTTACTCAGACTTTCTTTGCAGAATGAGCCAAGCCACCAATGGAAAAGTCTCATACCAGCATGAGAGGAACTTTGGAGGAGCATGTGTGTGTTACCTCTTCCTTGGCCAGGTATGTGGCACACTGCACACAATAGAAGAGAACATCAGAGCGGTGACAAAGGAGAACAGAACCAGGTAGATCAGACCTTCTACCCCATCATAGCACAGCCCAGTCAAAGCCTGGACGTAGTCCTTTAAAGAAGAAGAGAGGAGAGAAGAAATGTCAGCAGGGAAGAGCGGATCGAATTTCTGTCATCAAACAAAGCAAACAGTGACTCACCATGTGTAGGCTGCGACAGTCAACCAGGGCGGTCAGCTGGTGGAGACCAACCTCAGTGGAGTTGAGAACCGACTGGATTTGCTCCAGACTCTCCTGCACACAGAGCCAATGGTTCTCATACTGAACAGACATCCTGCTTTATGTGCATGTTCTAGAACTTCTTGAACTTTAGAAAATTGTTCATTTATAAACACAACATTCAACATACCGTAGTGGGATTTTTAAGGATATAACAACAGAAAAGTGGGAAATATCTCTTTGTTGTTCCATTTTTTACCATTTTACATAGTAGAAAATGACAAGAGATTTTCACGTTTCCAAATAATAATCCGTGTTATCTATGTAAATCTTAAAAAGTTTCATCTCGGTCTCATCTGACCAGAGCTCCTTCTTTGAAACATCCTTCCTTAAATACCGGATCTGTGGAGAGCATGAAAACTGGTGGCCCTTTAAACAAATCCTCCATCCTGCGTTGTGAATCCCTGCAGCTCCTCCAAAGCCACCAATGGCTTCTGGACTGTTTCTTTAAATACGGTCCTCCTTGCATGGCCTGTAACTTCCCCTTGATGTTCTCCCTGACCTGTCGTCTTGGTCTTAATTATGCTGTTTATTCACTGATGTTCTCTAACAAATCTGTGAGGCCTCCAGGTCGCATAAGGCCATTTAGCTGTACTGGATTTTACTTAGGGATATCAGAATCAGTTGGGCTCTGAAAACAAATACACACCCAACCTTTCAGATAGAAGATTTAAAAAAGAAGGGGAAAAAAGTCCTCCTTTGTGTTGATCTGACATAGAATCTATAAGTAGTCTGTGGTTGTAGTTCAAGGGATGGGAATACATTTCCAATCTGCTACAAATGCATATCGGTGTAAAGCCTACAGATAGTTGCACTGTAAGCAAATGCACCTTGGCAGTGGCATAATCACGTGTTGCTGATCTCAGTAGTTCTGCCACATCATCCTGCATCTCCACCAAAGCTTTGTGACTCCCTGACAGCCTCTGCGAAGCAAACAAGGAAGTTTTTCAACAGGAAACATGTCAGAGAAAACATGTTGCTATGAGACTGATTAGGAAAATCCAGAACACCGAGAGACATTTTTACCTGCTGGAACGGGTTCACTTTTCCAGAGCTGCACCTCAGGTAGTACTGCAGGATATCTGGCAAGGCATTCATAGATTCGTGTTAGTATAAAAATATCCAATCCATTTGCATTATGCAGTTTTATAATAAAAAAAGGTAAAGTTTGCATTTATTAGAACTTTACGTGGCCTGCTTGTTCCTGCTGAGGCCTGTTTACGGTTATACCAAGATATTGGTGAGAGAGTCTTTATTTGTATTTTAGAGTTTATAAAGATGTTGCTTTTATAATCGTAATTAACAAAATTAGGCTTTTTGATAAGATTTACAGAAATCCCCTTTAATATCAAAGTGAAAACAGATTTCAATTAATATAATATAAAAGTAACATATTATATTTTATTTAATTTTCCTCTTGTTAAAATAATTTTTGACTGGAACATTGAAGGGGTTTTTTTTTTAGGTAAATTGCTTTGTCAAAAAAGCACATTTTCTTTATTGTGATTGATTTGTAGACCAAATAAAAGGCACCGTATTTTTAAACAGGCACTAGATATGGGCAACATCTGAGTTCCACAACAAGTAGATAGAGTGGGAACTCTACAGACAACAGGACTGTGTGGAAAAATGAAGCTAAACTAAGCAGTTAATATGATAAAAAGGGAGGGAAGAATTGAAAAATAGATTGAAAAATAAAAAAAAACAAAACTGTGTTCTGGATTCTTTCTGTGATGCAGGCAGAAGCAAGGCAGGGTTTTTGATGCACAGCAAAATGCAGTGACAGACAGTATGAGCTTTTAGATACCAGATTGTCAATCAAACAAAATCCCACTGGATGTGCACAGCCACACACAAAGAAATGAACCACTTTCTAAAAATAGAAGCCACAGCAGCTTCAGCTGTCAGAAGTCAAGCTGACACGTCTTCGCTTCTTTGCCAACCAAACTGGACAACAGTGTTCATAATGCATAAACTACCTGCTGGAAATCAGCACGGTTGTATTGTTTGGGTGTACGTACCTTGATTGATGACTGCATTGTCTTTGGTTACACTGGTTATGTAGGAATCTGGAGAGACGCAGAAGTCACTGGCTGACTGTGGAAGAGCCACACACAAATCAGACATCCAGCAGCAGGGATTACATCACTGTAGAGACAGAGAGCTCAACTGTGTTGCCATGGTTAACTTACAGCAGCGACACCCAGCTCAAGACCCAGGGAACCCCAGCTGATTATCAGAGTCAAAACCCCAAGGAAGCACACTCTGGAGGACGGAAGAACAAAGAAACTCTCTGAAAAACCGATGATAAACTTGATGGCCATGCCACATCATGGTTTATACTTTTCAGAGAACAAGCAGGGTTTAAATCAGTCCAATCAAAGCAGCTTGGGGGTAATGATGCAACAAACCGTACCCAATCAGAGTGCCCCGAGAGTTGCGAATGAGCCCAAAGAGCACCAGCAGACAAATGAGAACATCGAACAGCAGCAGACCAAGGTAACCCAACCACCTATGAGAATACAAAAAGGAACACATTAATCCACAAAAAGCATCTCAAAACCTAAAACATGAGCTTCTCACACTAATCAGGCAAAAAATATGACCTTTATATTCTCACTTTGTCTTATATACTATGCTGGTAGTTCAATGTACAGCGCGAAGAGTAATGGAGACCAGGCACAACCCTGCTTTGCGTATATTTCTGAGGTAAAACTGCTCAAGAAGCCAACACTGAGTTTGATTCTCACAGTAGAATTATTTTATTGGACTTTTATGGTGTTAATAACCAGATTATGTAGACTAAATCTCTATAAGACCTTAGAAAGGAAATTTCATTTAAATGGATGCATTTTCAAAATAGCAAGACAGTGAATTAAAAAAAACAAACAACTTGTTTTGGTCAGGCAGGTAAACTGCGGTGCGAGCTGCTGGCGTGCTCGGTCCAGACACAACGGTCCAGTTGAGTTAAAAAAATAAAACATGAAAAAGTTCTTGTCAGAACTGAGTGCTGGAAATAGAGAGAGAAGACAAGTGTGGCAGAACTCATGGCTGGGAAAAAAGGACAGAAATCAGATATCAGAGGCAGCAGAAATCACTCTGCACATTTTGTACTGAACATTTCTGAACGTGCTTAATGTTTGTCATAGGCTATCTTTAGTTGGGAAAAAAGTAAGTCGTTCCTAAGTGCGCCGACCACATCACTGAATTAAGCTCATAAACAAAGGAAGGAGGTCATAATTTTATGCCTGATTAGGGTGTCTTTTATCATCATCAATAAAGTAAATGAAGTCTTGTTGACATAGGGTTTTTTATCTTAAATCTTAAAATACAAAGTATATAATATGTCTGTGAAAGACAGGACTGGATTTCTAACCGTTTTATTTACTGACCTGTAAAAGTCAAAGGCCTCAGTTTTTTGGGCTAAGTCTTCCAGAGAGATGTCCGTGTTGGACCAGAAAGGGACATCCACCATCAGCCTCACCAGCTCGTCCAGCTGTCCTTGCAGCTTCTGGATGATGGCCACATAGTCCGTCTGATCCTGGAAGGTTGTCTCTAACTGGGCCAAGTTCTCCTCCACTGTCTGGTTTAAGGCTAGGGTGTTGTCTGACACCTAGAAACAAAATGAAAAAATTCACTGAAGTGTACTTCTATTCATATTTTAGGGTAAAATGTTTAGTGCTATTGTAGGTGGCTCACCAGTTTCTCCACTCCAGCAACAGTGCGGTTGGCATGACGAAGGGAGTACGCAAGGCGACTGGCTCCATCACTTGACTCCCCGTTTCCATAGAATCCAACAGCGATTCCAGCACTGGAGGAAAAATGGGAACTAATATATGAATCTTTGACTCAATGCAAACCTTTCACACCAATAGATAAAACTAAAAACAACAAAACTTCTAATTTTATTTTATAATTCACCTCGTGAGCAGCACAAACTGGAGGACATGCTAAGTTGTTGGCTGCAGCTCATCTGCACCTTGCCTTGCCTCAACACCAGAAGGCAGCACTGAGTTCTCAGATTTCACCCTCATGCCTCAGGCAAACACAGGACTACCAGAGAGGATTCATGTACACGCACGCACACTCACACACACACACAGTCTACACAATAATTGGGTCACCAGACCACAAATACTGCGATCCCCCTGCAGGGCTCTGCCCACAGTCATTCAGCACACAGGCTACAATATTTCGGGCTCTTCACTCATAAAGACTTTATCCAACATCATAAACAATAGAAACTTTTTTTTCTATTTCTCGGTTGTAGCTAATCCATTCCTCCACCATGTTGCCTCCTTTAACCCCAATTTGCTTTCATACCCCCCCAACCAACACCCACTGAAAGCTTGTGTGTGTACCCTCTGACTCTGCCCTCCTTTTGTGTGCTTTATGTACATGAGTCTACTGTACACTCTACTGACACTGCTGCTGTCTGCATGCAAGCACTAGACAGATTTGAAGAGATACATTACCATTGTTCAGACAATTCATTCAGGCCTATTACATATTTATTAGCTCCATTATACATCTGTCTTTACAATGCACATATCCTCACGTATCTGTTTGCCCTCTGTGCATTGTTAAACACATGAGCTATTGGCAGAGTTTCCCCCAGTGTATATATATATATATATATATATATATATA
>CAEGAE010063871.1:0-73890 GCA_903067095.1 Girardinus metallicus | reverse complement strand
AGGTCTGTGACAGCCAGAAATCTTGCTTGTTTGTCGGTGACCAAATACTTATTTTCCACCCTTATTTTCACATAAATTCTTTAAAAATCAGACAATGTGATTTTCTGAATGTTTTTTTCTCATTTTGTCTCTCATAGTTGAGGTCTACCTGTGATGTCAATTACAGGCCTCTCTCATCTTTTTAAGTGGGAGAACTTGCACAATTGGTGACTGACTAAATACTTTTTCCCTCACTGTAGCTTACAGGAAGCTTGATTTGCTCCTATCTGCATCCAAAGCTGCAACATGGTTGGTCCCTGTTTAAGGATTCCACCTGTATAACAAATTGCAGAGATGTCTGAATTCCTAATGAAATGTTCCCACTGCCTGCCATCAGCTGTAATCACACTCCAATGTCCCCAGAGAGTCAACCTTAATGGGCAGCACAGCGACTCCACAGACTACTCTAACTACTACACTAACAGATAACACCTTAAAAAGAGACACTTCTTCCACTGAAATTGGCCATCTGGGCTTTGGCCCATTTTCCACTGACCTACTTCTTCGTTTTGGACATATATTGATTCCTGTTGTACCAAGCTACGAACTTGTTTATGTTCTGAGAAAGAAGGTTGTGAAATGCAATAAACTGGGCTATATTTTGGGGTCCATGGAAACTTCTTGGAGTCTCAGAAAATGCTGAATGAAGGAATGGTGGAAATCTGTCAGCTAATAGCCTTTTCTGGTCGCTATTAGGACAGTAGTGTGGGGAGTTTACATGATCCATGTTTTATGTTTAGGTCTTGGTACCAAGCTTGACCATTCTTTCTCAGATCTCAGTTGGAATTTGCTCCATTGTCTCTAGGTGCTTCAGAACACTAATGTTAGACCAGAAAGCGAAGTCTATATATTTATTTTGTTTAATCAAAGCCAGACCGAAACTGGAACAAGAAACCCCCCCAAAGCACTCCTGATTTAGTGACTTACTCTGGGTACAAGAGCAGTTTCTTCCCAAACCTCTTTATCCTTAGGTTTATTCACACCAGCCCAGTTTAGTCAGCTTCAACCGAACTCTAGTTTGTTTGCCTTGAAAGTCCGGTTTGTTTGGAGTGAATGCATAATTAATCTCTGATTCTGAATTGTGGTCCATCTAAAAGTCTAGCTCTCTGTTCGGTTGAAGTGAAGTATAGTGAAATTCAAATGCATGTGTGAATGCAAGCAGACCAAAGACCATTTTAACGAAGCAGACTATACTGGGATTCTGGTTAAATATAACCAAAACAAATGTGCTAGTGCTAGTGGAATAAATGTTTTGTGGAGAAATCCTATAACCACTAAAATCTGACACCGCTCTAGTTTTGTTCACATTTCACACATGTTCACATGAAACTTCCTTGTTCAGTGTCTTCTTCAGAGGTTGTTTTGTATTGGTTCCTTCAGTGGTTCTTGGTTCAGCTCCACCACAGGTGAGGGGGGAAACAGATTTTTCAAAGGATTCGGTAAACACTGCATTGACACAATGCAGTGTTTATTTATTTCATGGAATATTAACAATTTATTAATAAAATTATTCATTCATTTATTTTATTTTGAATGCAAAAGCTCTCCAGAGAGTCTGGATTATCTCCACAAATAAAAATAGAGGGATTTTTCCATAGTTTACCTATGTGTGAAATGAATGGATAAATTATCATGTGCAGAGACCAGAATAAATTGGCATTTTGGCCCAGAGACATCAGTGTAGTTCATAACAAACAAAAATGGACAAAAACGTTTATTCAGCCTGAAAAAGATGCTATGTTATAGCTATGTTGTACGACATAATTAATCTCAGACATGTGATCTGAAACCAGTTTATTTCACACCTCTTAATGGGGGGTATTGACAGATGGTTAAAACTGCCACCTTCATTTGAGCATGAGAAAGAGCAAATAAATTATTAAATATACAAAGTTCTCCATTAAAACAGGCTGCACAAGAATCTGTTATTAGAAATATTTATTTTTAAGCATTAAAATACCATAAAATATCACACTTGAAATGTTCGGGAACTGGCAAAGAAACTACATTTTCCAGAGTTTTCATGAAAGCAACACGAGTACGTGCACGTGCGTGGGATTTGACACGCGTGGGGTGTTTGGTTAACATTTACATGGCGAACATGGAGGAAACCCGAACTTCCTAAATAAACCCAGTAGCACACAGTAGAACCTTCATCTGTTTTAATGTTTTATTTATTTGATAAAAATCAGACGGGTACGCCCGAACTGACGAGCTTCCATGAGCCGACGAATCTCTGGCACCTGAAGGACGGTTCCCCCAAGATCCACATCTACGTGACCTGGTCCAGAGTGTGTAAGCGGTTTCACGGCAGAGCCAGCTTGCTGTTTGAGACATGCGGTCTGAGGTACGCTGCTAAGAGGAGCGGCAAAAGGAGGAGGCGGCCTAAAGGCTTCGGTGAGTCCGCCATTACCAAAACCGACTTCCGCCAGCAAAAAAAAAGGCAAAACAAGGTTCAGAGGTCCTGTTGATAATATACATCTCATTCAGCCGCACATAGCTACCACAGCTTGTTTAGCTTTCCGACTGAAACCTCTTCATGGACTGTTAGAAGCTAATGAGTGTTTGTAGGGTTAGTAATGCAGAAATGGCGGTAAGTGAAGCAAATTGGAGAAGAACGTGTCCGTAATGCCGGGTCATAATTACGGGCCAGTCAGTCAGAGGAACTCCAGATAACTATTGTAGGTAAGCAGATTGTTTGCGCTTTCCCCAGTGTGTGTGCGTGTGTGTGTGTGTGTGTGTGCGTTTCAAGAGGAAAACGAGTGCAGCCACTTCATCCAGGCCAGTTGGTGATCTATTCTGTTTGTTTATTAGTGAATCAGCATGTGGTGTATGAAATCAAAACAATTGAGCAGTTTCACTATTCAGTTTTATTTCAAATGAACATGTATTTTATTATTCTGTTCCTTATTTATTATTATTTAAAATAAGATTCACAAACCTATAAGTGAAAATACCTGCAAACTATATTACAACTTTTAATTAGGCTTTTTTTCTGTTTTTTCCTACCATTCTTATCCTAGTACTTTCAAATACAGGTGCCCGATTGCAGTTTTCTGGTTGATCGCAGATTACTAATCTTTTAAAAGCTTGAACCTGCCGATCCCCATTTTGGCTCACTTTTCACTTTTTTTCTGAAATGTTGCTAAATAATGCAAGAAAGTTGCTGATTTGGTAACAGTGGGGCAGCTATTGTTAACTGCAAACATGCAGACATGGCATGTTGAGAGCAGTCAAAACTCTCTCACAGCAGAGCAGAAGAGCACAGTAGCTGGTTATTTGACCTTTGCTGTAGATAAGATCAGACCGGGGGATAAGATTGACTCCACATGTGTCGGTTGATCACCGATCACCCAAAATTAAGGAAATTGGCGTTGATAAATCGTCTTGCCGATACGTGAAGCTACACAATGTCACCAATCATTTTGACTGGGAAGGAAGTCCTCTGCTGCTTGAGTTTTATGCCGACATGTAAATGCGTGTCATCTGTGTTGGATTGTTAAACTGTGCAGATTCAGAGTCATTTATCAGATTGATTTTAGGTTTAATGAGCTAGCTGGTGGTCTGGGAGCTGAAGCTCCTCCATATTCAGTATTTATTCGTCAAACAGAAAGGAGCAGAGGTCTGACAGTGTCTGACGCTCTCCTCGTGCTCAGACTGCTGCATCTCACTACCAGGTGTCTGAACCTTGAGTCCAGGAATAGCAGCATTATTTTGTGTGTGTGTGTTTGAGAGAGAGAGAAAATATTTCTCCGAAAAGTGAAAGACTGATGGATTTTTCAGTTTTCACCGATCGTAAAGCAGCCTCGGAGATGGAGTGAGCCCACTGTGACGGATGAAAGGATTGTTTTATGTGGAGCTCACATAGGACTGTGAGATGTCTGCAGACAGGTGAGGGAAGATCATCGGGCTAAAAATAGATCTGAGAGCCTCTCAGTTTTCACTTGGAAACCCTGCCGAAATAAAGGCAAACTCCAGAAAGGTTTGTTGGAACAAAGCTTGTGTTAGATGTTGGTTTGACAAATTAATCGTGTTCTGGTGAGCTGTTGGGGGTATCGTTGTATTTACTGTTCAAACCAGTAACCCTGGTTTTGTTCTCCATTAGCAAGAAGTTCATTCTGGTAACAAAATTATTAGCTCTCCCAAACAGGCAATCATATTGTTAAAAAATCAGTCTCTTTGCCATTTTTATCATTTAGAACTGCAAGTAATGTCATGTAAACAATGTAAGTTGATTAGTGTAATTGTAACCATGAAGAAATAACCTTTTCCACTTTTAAGTAAATGAAGGTTGATGGGAAAAAACAAGGTGTTCAATGAGAGAAAACAGGTAATCAATGTAGCTCTTTTTCGCCTGTTTCACATGGAGCTGATTTAATTTAAAAGTAGAAACTTACTGTACTGTCAACCCTCACATGTTTTTAAAAGTTTTTTATGTTGTGGGATGACTGTGGGAATGGTAGCTGTCTGGCAGCATTTCCCTCAGTGTATTATAAGCCTGGCGGGCCACCAGGCTTTACTTGTGCCCCTGCAATGGCAGTTGGTGTTCAGGTATTCATCTTCTTTCAATAACGCATAATTATCAAGTGGCATTTTTAAATTTCCTGTCAACTTTAAACATTTTTTACCTCAAAAACACGATGGGCTGTGGAAAAATGTAAAAGGAAAAATGTGAAAAGAACACATGGAAATAAAAAGTCTTCGAAACATAAAAGAAAAATAATTAAAGCCAGATTCATTTGTGCTTAAATATATAATTTGTTGGCGCTAACCTGAAAAAATAAATATGAAGGTGATTTAAATTCTAAACATTAGGCAAAGTTCTTTTTAAAATTAATTACATTTGAAGTGCATTGATTTATTTGGGGCATATAATCACTTCTGCTATTATCCTTAAAGCGACAGTATAGTGTAAAATGTACTTTTCTGAGCTTTGCATTATGTTATAATGTTATTTAAATTGTTATATCCTCATCAAAAATATACCGGGAGTGTTGCATTGATTCTTTTCTGAGCTTTGCATTATGTTATAATGCAAAGCTGTTTCTGAGCTTTGCATTATGTTATAATGTTATTTAAATTGTTATATCCTCATCAAAAATATACCGGGAGTGTTGCATTGATTCTTTCATGCATATTTGACAAATCCTTTATAATCTCCATAGCAACCATTCAGCAGTCCAAAACTCCTGGATGGACTCCTCCTTGAAGGTGCAACTCCTCCTATGAGCTGCAGTTTCCAGGTTTCTTCCGAGCTTCTGTCTCACAGAGCAGCCCTCCCCCACAACTCTCCCACTCAGCTCCTACAGACTTGCCAGCAGCAATTAGCAAACACCTGGTGTAGCTGTGCACCTGCTGAGCTCAACATAGGAGCTACTTCTCAGTGCAACGCTGTTAAAAACATCGCTAAAGGGTTAATGGAGGAGCCATGCTGTGATGACTTCCTGAAGGAAAAGAACGAGTTTTTTAAAGCGACTGAGGCCCAATTTTAAGCTATTCAATTACAAAGTAAAATTTCTTTTAAGTCATACTTGATATGCATACAGCATTTTTATAATAACTGAAGGTAACGTAGTTTATTGATTATGCTACAAAATGGCACTATGTGCCTGGAAAACACATATTACTGCCTCTTTCGTCCTGTCATTTTTGTCCCTCCATACTCCAGTACTATTCCATTCCCCTCAATCCATACATTTACACTGTATTATAAAAAGCTATACCTTTCAACATTACATCAGACTCCCGCTGCTCCTCATCGCCAAGCCTTCAGGTGGAACTTCAGTAAGCAACTTTTTAATTGGCCTTTAACTAGAAATCAGCTCCGTCTAATCAGGGGCCTGTCACGTCCGCCTGTGCCTGCTGTCTCATTTTCTGTGGGTTAATGCGTTTCACTCAACACATTTAGTAAATCTCCTAGACCAGGATTAGTGCATCAGAGGGATTTAGGATCTCTGCCTGCCCAACACATGTTGCACACTTACCTTTGTGCATTGTGCTCTCATGTCGTTAATGCAGAATTGTCTCTCTCATGAGCAGCCAGCATTTTTCAGACCTGCTGGTGTCTCACACCAAACTGTGTGTGTTATATGGACCAATAGTGAGTGACCGGCTGCATCCTTTTTGTTTTTGACGTGGAAGGAAACTGAGATCAGCAGGAGGAAGCTGATCAACCAACTTTTGATGTCATTTTGAGTCAAAAAGGATTTTTCTTTGTTTGCTTACTAAGGTCTCCTTTAAACCCAGAAAAAAAACAAACAGTTTCTGTTACTTTGTTGTTGTTTTTTTTTTAGTTAAATGAAAGGGGATTATCTAAAGACTTTTTTCACTGATTTAATTGATACTGATTCCTACATTTTCTTTGAATAGAAATTGATTCCCTTGCTGCCAGCTTTGGCAGCAGTATTTTAACCCTTTGTCCTAGTGCAATGAGCACAGCAAAGAGAAGCAGCTTCAGTCCATTTGGATCGGTACCCTCAGTCCTGATGCGTTCTGCAGCAGCAGCTACCGGAGACAAGCCCGGACCCCCTGCTAGAGGGGCTTTCTCCCTCGAGAAGGAGAAGCAGAAAGATGGGACTGCTTGTGAGAAGCAGGAACAGGCCTCTGTTGGTCGTGTGTTGGAGGAATTCTTCTGGATTGGAACCAGCATTGTGGCTTTTTCCAAATGGCGTCTCGGCTACATGGGTAAGCTGAGTCAGAGTCGGAGAGTAGGATTGTTTTAACTGAATATTGCTAGAAATTAGTCTTTACAAGCTTAATTTTTTTTCATATCTCCAGTCTACTGCATCAGGTCAGGTGAGAGTGCTGAAGGGAGACAGGATGAGGTTTGACAGAATGACATAGATTCTCATCACCTTATGGCCTCAGTTTATGCAAAACTGATCAACTGGACAACTAATCAATAATCCCACCACTTAAGTTAATTGTAAAGATTTGGAAGAAATTGGATTTGATTTTGATGTATTTATTTTTCTTTATTTAGCTGTCAGAGGTGACGTTGTAGACAAATGGAATTTGTCAAGAAATGTTTTATAGGTATTAAATATTATTATTAAATATTATTATGATTTTTATCATAATTTACTCCCATTTTGCTCCGCAGTCCTTTTTTTTGCAGTCATCGCTGAGTTGTTAGATCTCACTCACCAGGTTGGCCTTTATTATTTCCCAGAACTTGAGAGCTAGTCACCAAAAAAAACTGAAGTGATTTTGAATGACGGATTCTGTTTGCACATAAAGTTTTTGTTCTTTCTAGACAAAAAACTTCACTGAAATAAAGAACTGATAATACCAGCTGACTCTCTGATGGGCCATGGCCAGCACAGAAATGAAACGTGAGGTTTAGCAGCAATGTGACATTTGCCTCGCTTGTGGAAGGTGTCATGGTTCACCTCCATTTATCCACAATCCTTTTTCCTGTAGCCTTCCACTCTTTCTCATCTAGCATCACAAAAGTGTCACTACGCTGCAACTAAAGTAGTGCAGAAGTATTAAACTGCAGCGTCTGGTACAGTGAGCTAACACATTGGAGTACAGCACACTTTCTCTGGTTTGCTTTATAAAGAGCACAATTATATTTCACACTTCCACAGTTTGTAAATTTCCCACTGCATCTGTGAAGGTGTTGAAATCACAGGGTGCCACATGATGTTAAACTCACTTCGCAGCACTTTTGTGCTAATTTTAAATACAGACTAATGACTGGCATCTTCACATGGAGCCTCCTGACAACGGGAGCCTGGTTACTAATTACATTAGCTGTACAGCACAGTGACATCCTTTTCGTGTCCTAAAAGTGTAAAATATCTTCACCACCTTTTGTTTCCCCCCAAATTGCTATGGATCCCACAGAATCACCTGTTTGTTTTTGTATTTGTTGGAC
The DNA here is from genome assembly GCA_903067095.1 of Girardinus metallicus. Taxonomy (NCBI): domain Eukaryota; kingdom Metazoa; phylum Chordata; class Actinopteri; order Cyprinodontiformes; family Poeciliidae; genus Girardinus; species Girardinus metallicus. The sequence continues at coordinate 65,969 of CAEGAE010063871.1, read as the reverse complement.
ATAAGGCCCCCCCCCATCCCCCTCCTCCAGCTTAACCTGGTTTTCTGACAGAAGAGGCGAGGAGCTAATTCCACCTCCCTCCTTGGCACACATTTTCCCAGTGGCAGTAGGTCAGCCATGAAGAGACGTTCAGTTGTTCCTCTGACCTCTGCTGTGTTTCTGAGCCACCACCTGCCGTCTGCTCTTCACTTGACCTCTTTACCAAGTAGGTTACAGAGAGGTGGAACATTTGTGGTCATTTAAACAAACACAGCATCCCTGTCATTAAACACTAATGTTGCACGTCAATTATATATTCCCCTGTAACATCAAAGCTAACCTGGAAACAAACAGATCTTAATAATAATACTGTTATTATTGAACTATGTATTTAGCAATGACCCTCAATCAATTTCATCTGATTTTTTCCTTGATTCTGATGGAATTACAGAAACATTCCTTTAATTTCACATGTGATGAAGTATTTTGTCCATGTGTTCCACGCTCTATTTTACTTGTGATCACGTGTAAAACACGATCATATATTTCTCGCGTGCACCAATATGGTCAGACTTTTTTCTGTGTGAGGTTCACTGTGTCAAAGAAATTCCATGCATTTCCCATACAAAAATCTCACGTGGAAACCATGCGCCGTGTGAAAGATGTGCATACGGTGCGCACAAATTTTCACCTGCGAATTATGAGAGTCGCATGAAAAAGCATGTGTACGTGTGGATTTGGAATCTTTCATGGTCTAAAACACATGTGGGCCCCATATTTTTACATTGGTTACATATTTCCAGATACATCAAACATTTTCACATGTTTCACAAGTGCGTCACATATTTCCACACGTGACATGTGAACATGTGGAAATGTATGATGCACATGAAAATATGCGAAACCCATGTGAAAATGTGAATCAAATGGATTTTTACCATGAAATGTTCCACATGTATACATGTTCTTTTTCATTGGACTCATCACTCAAATGGTGTTATAGTGTTTTGGTTAAACCTTGTGATTTGGTCTACCTCTAATGCTACTTATGTCCTCATCTGATGTTAATATGCTTTTTCTTTTTTTTATGAATAAATCTGTGCCTGAAATTTGTTGAGCTGACGGTAGCCATATTTTTTCAGCTGACAAAATTGGTTTGGACCTTGTTTTTGTTCATTTTGCCATCCACATCCAATCACTTTGTAAATCTGAAGTTGTAACCATGGCAACAAGGCCAGATCCCCGCCTGTGCCGATTTTGTTTATTTATCTTTTTTGCAATTCACATGCACTTTTTGTTTCTGCACCTGTTCCAGGTGTTGGATACGTGCTGCTGCTGCAGTGTTTAAACCAGCATCTTTCAGGCTGATTGTATCACTATCTAACATATTTAAATGATCTGCTCTGTTGTCAGTCCCAGCCTTTGATTAGAACAGCTTCATCATGAATTCCTATTGAACAAGGTGAACTTGTTTCTCCAATTTCTCTGTGTGGTGTATTTTGTTAGCACCACATTGTCAATCTCTCTAGGCTCTCTGCAGCCCTCTGTCTGCAGGCTTTATGAATCCAGTCACCATATGAGCATAACCACCCAAACCCCAAGGGGCCTGTTCACCATCAGTTCCAGTGAAGATTATTTATCCAACATCCATTTATCAGAATGCAGACAAAGGAAAAGGTTTTGGGGCATATTTAGAAATGTTGCTAAATGGCTCTGACCTGTGTGCCTGGTGGCTGTATGAACATTTTGAATCTGCAATGTACTTTTGACCTTTTGGCCTTGGTTTTGAGCTGCACCTTATATTGTCTCACAGTCATCAGGCTGTGTGGTATTACCATGGGAAGTCGACAGAACGTGAAATTTTGCTGAATTTCAGGTTCTATCCATTCAAATTTATTAGTATACTTGGCCAGCTGGATGGAGCTTTGCCATCCTTAATGCACACATTTGGTCAGAATTTTGGTGAATGAGAGGCTGAGGCTCAATGAGAGTGGGGTTGGGACGTGGTCATAATGATGGACAAGAGTTGCTCATGTGTTATTTCTTTGGTCATGCGACAGTGATGCAGCACAGGGCTGTGGGATGTTTTAACTGAAGCAGTGTCTGTGGTGTGGTCGTTTTTCACATTGTAGACAAGATAGGAAAATGTATATCATATCACTAAAATGGCAATATTAATGTTATCAGTATTGGTTCACATTTTTCCTATTTGTGCATCCCTAACAATCTCCATTTTCTACCTTTTAAAAAAATCCAAACATTGTCAAGAAAATGATTTGCTGGTAAAAGGGGCTGAAATTTCTGTCACGATATAAATGTTTCATATCAGTCAATATCAGTAATTGTTTATTAGTTTCTTGTTTTAAATATCTTAAATCCTGGTGACGTAACTTTTCCTGTTTTATCCAGTTTCCTCTCCGGCTGTTCTACTCATGTTCGCCTTTCACTCCACACCGTTGTATTTTTGTTTTGAAGCAGTTATGAGGCGCTTGTGAAACCTGAAACTGCTGCTGTGCAAGTTACTCAACAGGTTGCTAAGTAACCAATGAGTCAGCAAGTGAGTTGATGTCACCAATCTTGATTAGCTAGCTGGACATGAGAGATTGAGTGGCTACATCTCCCAGAATGCTTTGCAGTTCTGTATCGGAATTCAGTGAAATTGTTGACCATTCGATCGGACGTATTTTCTGTCGATATTGATCTGGTCTGTGCTATTGATTCATTGCCCAGTCCTACTGAAAAACACATAAATCAAGTTATAGATAGAAACATGAAAATGTTTGCAACAATATAGCCTCTTAAAAACGGATACTTTCTGCATTTCTCTCAAGACTGAATGAGGAGGAGTTTGACCTTAGCATTTGACAAAGTTGTGCTCTGGTGCTGGTGTGAGATGGTGAGGCATACAGGTGAGGATCCCGCCCCTGCCTCGACACGGATGAGGCTGTTTATATCTGTGTCAGGCCGGGGGATGGAACTCTGACCCGACGACCCGCGGGGTCCGGATGGGCTCGCTGCAGCTAAACCCTCTCAGCAGCTTATTTCATGGATTGCTGCCTCCTCTCTGGCTGAACAAGTGCAAATCCTTGGCTCTGTTACACTATGGATGCATTCAGCAGGCATGCACAGATAATCACTCTTTCTTTGAAATCAATACCGGCTCTGTCACAGCCGTGTTCCATTTATCTGGCATGAGCACAAGCTGTAAAATCATTAAGGTTTAGTTGCTTATAGATTCGATGCTCTGTTGGCTTTTCTCACGCTGGAAGCAAATGACTAAACATTGATGGCGTGTTCAGACTGAATGCTTGGGTTGAGTGGGACAGTGTAAAGCAGAAGAGCTATTTTTAATCAGAGCTGAATGCATTAGGGTCTAAAAATAACTTCAGCACAAGTTAATCAGGCAAGAACTTCCAGAATAATATTGTGAAGCGTCTATGCCATACCAAATGACTGCATATTAATGCTGTAATATTGTTTAATGAATGACCAGACACATTCATGAGCAGTGTACAGTGAAGTGTGTGTGTAGTTGTGTTTTTATCTAAAGTGATGCCTGCAGCGTCAGGCTTTGATTTTGCACAATGTAACAGCAGCCGTCCATCTGGACAATGGAGCCAGTGGAGCAGCTGCCCCCACCACATCTCCCCTCCATAAAGGTCAGGGAGACGTAAAAAAAACAACAAAAAAACCCCACAGCTTTTACTGCCTCACTTTGTGACTGAAAACACACCACCAACCCCTGCAGTCAGACTAACTTTCTGGATTGTAGATTCTCATTTCACTTTTCCCCACTGACTGAAATGTTTGCACCAGAAATAATGGCTAAACCCACCCAGTCATTGTTATGAATGGCACCTCATACTCCCACTGCCTCACTCGCAAACACGCAGTCATCTGAGAAGGCTATTGTGTAAAAAAGAAAAAAAAAGAAGTTTGATTTAACACATCAGAAACTTTAAATGTTAAAATATGTAGTTTTGATAAATTTGGTCAAAGTGAAATTGAAACGAGAGCTGTACAATGTATGATATTGAAATTGGAATATCAATATGTTGAATATTGCCACCGCTAAGAACTGCTTGGATGCAACATGATATTAACTTTTGAAGTGTTCGGAGCGTACATATTGATGGTTTGTTTTGTCTGTTGTGTGGACTCTAGTTGGCCTGAATGCCCACAACTGAGTATATATTTTTTCTTTTTGGCTGAGATCCTAAAACTCATGGAAACGAGTTTTAACTGATAAAGTAATATCAGTTACATTTACATTTTTATTTACACGTGCTTGCGTGTTTAAAACAACAAGCATTTTTTAAACACATATTTGCTGTGTTTACAGTTGTTTTAACTCTTCAGTTTAACAATCCCAGTTCTGATGAATACTCAAAACATTTCAGAAACTTGCGTCAGTAGGACCACGACTTGCACAGCTCCAGTAACAAAACGTCATGGCTGTTCATGTAAACACCGTGTGAAGAACCTTTAAGCCATTATCACGTTTGCTTCAGATAAAAGCAAACTTTTTTTTTGTATGTTTTTTTTTTTTTTTGTGATTATTTTACTAATTACTAAAACCTCAACTAAAAGTGACACATAAAACTCTGTTTCTTAAAAGGCAATGTAATAAAATGTGCAGCACTGAAATCCTCAGCTTACAGCATGCCGTTTCTGTTTGTTGGTGTTTGCAGTCTGCAGCAGATCTGCAGGTGGGAGGAAGGCTAACACACCAGTTGATGTGAGTGGGATTCTACAGGGAGCAACGTCCTGCCAGTTTAAGTGTGCCAGCCCTGTTTGTTGATGTGGAGTCTGTTAACAAACTCCTGTGCAGGAATCCACTAGCAGAGGTCAAGAGAGCAGGGCTGGACTACATTAACTATACCCTGAGGGAGGTGTATGTGCACTAAGGCCAAATCAATGCTCAGTCAAAGCCATGCTTTGAACTTTTCATGTAAGATGCGTTCAGGAGAAACGGGACAGAATAACTTTAGTTTGACTTTTTTTTATCTTTACTGCTGAAATAAATTTTAAAAACAAGTACTCATGATGACTTTTAAATGATAAATGGCCTATATTTACCATTTATCAGTTCCAGAAGACCTCAAAGTGCTTTACACTACATTCAGTCCTTCTCTCAATCACACGCTGATGGTGGTGAGCTACAGGATAGTAGCCACAGCTGTCCTGGGGAAGTCTGGCAGGTGAGGCTGCCCTGTATCTGCGCCACCGGGTCCTCTCACCACCACCAGGTGCCTAGGCAGGTGAAGTGTCTTGCCAAAGACACAATGACGGAGAGTGACAAATTGGGATCTCAAACCGGCAACTCACTGATCACGGGACAAAGTCCTGCCACCCTCCCAAAGTTTCTGGACAATGGAGATAGTTTTTAATGAGAAGATAGGGAAATATTATCCTGACATTGCCAGAATTCTTCTGAAAATATAAAAGTCATCTAGGGAAGAAATTAGTCTAAGTGGGGTTTGTTTAGTCTACTTGATAATTGTTCTTTCATGCATGTTTGAGAAATCCTTGAATCTCCCATGGCAACCACTCAAGGCGGCCTACATTCTTCGTTGGAGCTGCAGTCTCAGCTGGGTTTCTGCCTCACAGAGCAGCCCTCCCCTGATCCTCCGCCACTCCGCTCCTCCAGACTAGCGCAGCAGCAGTTAACAAACTGAGCATACCATATGAACTACTTCTCTTTGTTAAGCTACTAAGAACATTGTTTAAGGCTTAACGAAGAAACATTGTTGTAATGACATGTTGAAGAAGCAGCATGTCGGAAAGATAAGGAGCTTCTTAAAGCCACAGAGGCCCAATTTCAAGGTGCAAAATTGAAGTCAAATTTCTTTTAAGTTACATTTGATGCAGCGTTTTTATAACAACTGAAAGTAACATAGTTATTTGATAGCGCCATTTCATAGCATAATGTGCATGAAAAATACACAATGCTACTCCCCACACCCTCTCCCTAGTAATGACTGTTTTGTTGAATGTTCTGTCTGTCAGCTGTCTGTCAGCCCTGTGTGCTGCTGAGGTGGCCTACTTTCATACATGTTGCAGGGGAAGTGTCTGATCAGATGTGACAGACACTTGATAATTGATAATTTGGTCACAGTGTGTGTAACTGCAGCCTGGGGCCGTTGGAGCCCCGCTGCAGCTAGATGATCATGCACGATGCTTCCTGCAGAGTTCCTGACAGACAATCTGTTTTTTCAACAGTACAATTTTATTGTAGGAAATGACCAGTTCTGGATGTTTGGGTTGCAGAATCAACCTCACATCTACACACATTGTTTGGTTTGTCCTGGTGTCTGTCTCTGCCTTGTGGAGCAGAGCTTAGTCATGAAGAAATGCCTCTCAATTTACTATCATTTGCTTCCTTATTGCACAACGGCTCTTGAGTGTGTACAAGCACTACATTGTTGTGTGTTCATGCTAGTGAGAGGATTTAATACAAAAAAAAAAAAAAACATACACACAAACAATGCATGAATAACTCTACCACTCACTCCAACAGTTTCCCTTTGAGTTTCCAACCATGTTTTCATTCCATCCGTGTTCTCTCTTGCAGTGGAGAAATGCATGAGCTCGATGCAGATCGGGACCCAGATGGTGAAGCTCCGTGGCGGCTCCAAGGGACTGGTGCGGTTCTTTTACCTGGACGAACACAAGTCCTGCATCCGCTGGCGGCCGTCACGCAAGAACGAGAAGGCCAAGAGTGAGTGATGTAGATGTCGGATGGGTTGCTCCTGAAGGGTCAGGGTCTCGCCATAGAGTTCATATGCATGGGAAGATTCAGGTAACTTCTGTTGCCATGCAACCAGCCTGAGTGTAGTTTCTCCCTGTGCTGCTATATGCCGTCCTGTCACTCAATGTCTACATTGAGTCCTTGATGATGTCAACTTCAACCTTTTCTGGAAGCAGATACAGTCATCAGTTACTGTTGAGTGTTTGGAACAGCAGATTAATAGAAAGTTTGACACACACACCGTCAGATGGAGATTCCCATCCTCTTTATGTTTATTTGTCATACAACGTGAAAGTACTCCTCACCTTACAGAAACAAAATGCAGTTTATATGTGATAATTAAAGGAAAGCTATCCAAATCTACTTGGCTCCACCAGGCAGCGACTTTTCATGTTATAAAAAAAAACAACTATTTGATTTAATCAACTGGTATACTTATCTGTGGAGGGGATTGGAATACCAGACTCAGTCCATGGCTTCAAAACAAATTGCCCAAACGTCTTTACAAAAGAAAATGAAAGTTCTCATTTTGGAATACAGCATTATAGACATCTGGAGGAGTTTTTATCCAACAAGCTGTGATTATACTAATTTCTCCCATGTTAATATAATTTCTAATTTTTTGCTTTTAAAAAACGATTACCATAGGGTTTGTAACTGAGATGGGCAACACTTACCTCTATGATCATGTCCCCTATTATTAAATAAAAAAATTAGATGAGGACCTCACGAATACAAAAATATGACTGAATGACTTAAAGTTTAAAGAACTAATCAAATCTGACATAAATATATTTCTAAAAAAAAACCTTAATGGAGAGGTTAGTCCAGAAATAGTCTGGGACACGAAAACAGTTATGAGGGTTAAAATGAACAAGAGAACAAACCACCTAAAATTATCAGAAGAGGCTGAGACAAAACAGAAACAAAAACTGGAACATAGCGAAAGCTTAAAATATTAAGAAATAAAATTTATGCAATGTATTTACAAGAATTGTGAAAAAATGCCAAACAAAAAATACTATGAATGTGGGGCCAAGTTTGCCAAAGAAAATTACAAAAGCAATGTAATATAATTTAGAGGTATAACGACACTTTTCTCAATAATGGATAAGGGTCAAATAAGAGATTTTCAAAGCAAGTTATAAGTCGCTGCAACAGGATTTTTACACATTCTACAGATGGGACAATCTCAATCTGGAAATTATTAGACATCTGGATGAGCAGGAATCAGTGCTTAATGAAATACTAATTCCATATCAGGCAAAATCAAAAGAGAGCATTATATTATGACTACATAAGGGACTTATGAGTAAAAAACCACATTCAACCTCATATGTGAAAACAAAATGGGAAACGAAAAGTAAAATGGAAATCACCAAAGACAACATTGAAATGTACAAACTTCTATTCATGGAGAGAATTTATTTGGAAATGCAAGCTTAGATTTTTTTTTTTAGACCACCAAAACAAAACATTTCTTGTACTAGAGAGGAGGCAATGTGAAAACACAGAACCCAACCACTGGCATATTTTATGGCTGTACAGTTATAAGATAATATTGCACAGGAATACAAAAAAGGATATCAAAAGTATTTTTAATCCCACGGGGGCTCAGGGGATCAGTTTCCTGTGGTTCCCCCTCCTCTGTAGTCCTGGGAATAATAAGCTTCTTAAGTCAGTTTAATTATTCATCAGCTTTAATGTGTCCAAATAGTGTTTTACACACCAGCCCTAACGTAAAAATAACCCACACACTTCACTGGCATGCCAGTAAAACTGCAGACTTGTTTTAAATTGAGGTAGTAAATGATGGTGGGGGGGTCTGGTTCGAACTCATTAAGACTCTTGATGTCCTCTAAATGTGTCTCTGAGCAGACGTTCTCATTGCATCAGAGGATAACGAATGAACAAGGCTAAAAAGTCAGCCTTGCTGTTTTATGGTTGAGAAAATCTGGATATTTACCAATTATTAGAGCCCAGAGAGGATTTGAAAAATGCAAAGTGTTAACACTTTGACCTCATTAAGGACTTTAAAACAAAGTGCTTGTTATTACCACTCTGAAAGGTTTTTCTTTCTGCGTTTTCACTGTAGAAAGAAAGATAACTTGGCAAAAGAATAACGTGGAGAAAATCACTGTGCTGGCAAATAGGGCTGGAAGATACAGCACAGTGTAAGAGTTTCATATCAGTAAATACAATTAATCATTGATAGGCCATTTTTATTTCGAAGCCGCTGACAAAACCTGAAACTGCTGCTGTGTTACTCAACGGGTTGTTGCTAGGTTAGCGAGACTGAGTGAGAAAGGCTAAATTCAGACAGCAGGCTAATGCGACCTCGATCCGGCTGTTTCACAGCAGTCTGAACGGCCCAATTCTAATCTTTTCTCCAGAAAAGAAAATCTGATCTGTGCCACTTCCATATGTGGAACTAAATCCAATAAATGTCCAATAGTTTTCAAAGCGTCTGCAGTCAGAATGGCCTTGTCTCATTTAGTTTGACATTCATGTCATTGATGTGAAACGTGTCAGAATTCTGCACCAGAAGAAGCCAGACGCAGTGGCTGAAAATTATAATTGGGAAGCGCGTCCCATTCCAATCCCACCAGTCCTGCTCCGACTCCACATCCAAACTGGTTTATGTACAGGAGCTGCAGTCAGTGCTCCACCACAGGCCATTGCGGTTATCTGGGCTTCCTTCAGCTTATGATTTTGCACAGATACTGTCTGTTCCCATTGCTGAATAAACTTTAAAATCGGTCCACAACCGACTCCTCTCATTATTACTTCTGTAAATGGTGCGCTGCTGTGTGACGTCAACGTTTTTCTGTGCATGTTGGTCGCTTTAGGGTCGTAAAATGTTCACATAGAAGTCTGGTTGAGATCGCATTTAGTAGCAGTATGAATGACCTTGCAAGTAAGATCGAGCTTCAGCAAAAAACAAACACAAAAAAAAAAAAAAAAATCAGAATTGAGCATCAAGACTTGCTCAGAAGGTATCCTTAAGTAATGCCACCAACCTTGCTTATCTGACTGTGAGACATTGAACAGCTAAAGCTTTTCCTCTGCCTACATCCCCCAGAATGCTGTGTGGTTCTGGATTGAAGTTCAGTGAAATTACCAAACATTCTTACAGATGTATTATCTGTTAGTGGTCATGTGTCTATCATGATGTGTATTGTTTTTTTATTTATTTCTCAGCCGTACTGCAGAGCAACAAGAAAATCCGGTGGAAAGAAATTAAAACGGAGACATTCTTAGAATAAAAAAGCAGTAAAGTTTTTCACAGAAGTATCCTGTCCAAAAACACCAACTTTTCAAAGATTTTAATAGATTTGCTCAGTCATGATTTGTCTTAAAGATACATCGACAATATCTTCAAGAATTTCATAAAGTTGCCAGCTTACCAGTGATTTGTTTTGATTTTTGTAAGAGAATAAAATAATTTGATAGCAGAACAACTCTGTCAACTTTGTTGTAATATTTCAGTAACACTGTCCTGGTATTTAATGGCAATAAAATAACGTTCAATCACTTTGGGACTTGTTTGATGCACTGTAAATAGTTGTAACGAACTGTACTACCTCACATGGTCTTCTATTTATTTAATTGAGAAGTCAGGGGCTATTTTTAAAATTTAATTAAAAAGCAGTGCATCTTACAATTTTACTGCAAGGTGTGTCCATGTTCTATAGCCAACATTAAAGAGGGCCATACAGATTGACCCACTTAGTATAATTTTGAGTTTTTTTTATGTTGTTTTGATACAAGTGTCTTTTTTTTTTTTTTAAATATTTGTTTTGTATTAAGGTTATCTTTTTCAGTTAAATGAACTTCCTGTTTTCTCAGTCTCCATTGACTCCATCCGCGAGGTCTGTGAGGGAAAGCAATCTGAGATCTTCCAGCGGTATGCAGATGGCAGCTTTGACCCAAACTGCTGCTTCAGTCTGTATTACGGAGAACACATGGAGTCCCTGGACCTGGTGTCTGGAACAGGAGAGGAGGCCCGGACCTGGATCACTGGCCTCAAGTACCTGATGGCCGGGATCAGTGACGAGGACAGCTTGGCAAAGAGGCAACGCACCCGCGACCAATATCCTTCACCGAGTCATCAATCAGAGCTGCTACAACACTGATGAGGCTCTGTCCCACATTAGTAACATGTCTAAAATGTACATTGGAGGAACATTTTGTGCTGCTGCTTCTGTTCTTCAATCGATACATCACGCTTTTTGTTCAGCTTTCCTTGACCAGAGTTTTGCCACGTGGCTGAAGCAGACGTTCACTGAGGCCGATAAAAACGGTGACGGGAGTTTAAGCATCAATGAGGTTCTTCAGCTTCTGCATAAACTCAACGTCAACCTGCCTCGACAAAAGGTCAAACAGATGTTCAAGGTACTGATAAAAGTGGACACTAAAATTCCTGGTTTGCTAGTTTTAGTACACTTGCACTGATGTACACAAGCCTTCATCTCTGTTTTATTATGATCATTTTTAGATTAAACCCGAAACCAACTGAAGCACAATATTTAAGAATAGAATACGTCAGATCAATAAACACATTTTAGTGCAGAAATGCTGACTTAATACTTGTTTAATATAATCTTAAAGTACTGATAATCTGACAAACCTTGGACTGCATATTTTCTTAATCATAAAATTGTAAATTGATAGAAGTAATTTGCTTTCCCATTCTTTTATCTTCAGGTTTGTTTTACTCAAAAAACAAATCAGAAAAAAGCATTAATTACTGTGATGACTCCTAAAAATGAGTTGGAGCTTAACAACTTTTTTTTTTTTTTTTTTTTTTAGAAAATATATCTCCCAACTTTATTATTTTCTGTGTGGATGCTCGGACAGAACGTATGTTTCAGTTAGCAGCTCTCAGAGGTCCACTGTCAGGTTTTTCATAGTTTAAGTAATGCGGCCGCTGAAGTTGGTTAGTAGTTCTAGTTTTAATCAAAATGCATGTATGAGGCAAAGGCAAAACAAAATAAATTTCTTGATGTAAAAGTAAAAGGACCAAATAAAATCTATGCATTTCTTGACAAACCTATGTATAAGAAAAAGAAGGAACAGCATGCATTTTCATTTCTTGCTATAAGTACTTTCTTCCTGCCAGATTGTGAATAATCAGTGAAGACATTGACTGCTGCAGATGTTGGCTGACACGCAGCTCAGGGATTAGCATGTTGACCTGTTAAACATGTTGTTTTAGCCCTCTTCCTCCAGAGCAGGCAGCCAGTTGGCTTCCCCTAAGACCAGTGTCCTGAGCATGTTCTCCATATGCTGCTCCTGGGACACAGATGGCTTGCTCTGTAATGCGGCATAAACGCACTGGGCACCAATCTGACTCTGTGTGTGGGTGTGGGCGTGCGTGTGTGTGTGTGTGTGTGGACATCAATGCAGATTTGTGTGCTTGCAGTCACTAGGCTACTTTCTTGGCTTAACCTTATTAGAGTCTTTACCTATCTTAAGATTGGCCCTGCCATAATGTAAACTAATATGCAACGACATGCAATACAATAAATGTAAAATAGGATTAAAAAAGTATAAGTCTAGTTACTTTGTGATCTAATTTAATGGCTGTAAAAGTAGCTTTACAGCAGAGCTGAGCAGCGTTAGGCTAATTTGAGATTAGAATGTTGCTCAGATATATGATAATCCTGGTGGTAATTCCCTCACATATTCCTCTCTTCAATTTCCTCCATTGTTCTCATTAGTTAACCACATTAAAGGTCCACTATCATGCAAAATTCACTTTTTGCATGATTCTAAAATCTCAAAATTGTTGCATGAAAATTTTATTATCTAGTAACCCCAAGCCAATCCCAGTGCCTCTTGTAATCTTCATTACAAGATGTTAAGTCACTGCTGCACAATGGCTGCTGGAAAAGAAAAATGTTTTGTTATCAGCTGCAGTACAGAGCATGTGTCCATTTTCTACCAGTCACAGAGAACAGAGCTGCGTGGCCTCATTTTATTTTTGCTTGCAATGGCCAAAGAAAGTTGTAGTTTAGGAAGGAGTCCTCTGTAAACTACCAACCTTACACAGCAGGATTTACCAAAATACTTGGACTGAAGGAAGATTGTCTTCCTACTGTTCTTCACAATTCTACAGATGATGGTGATGTAAGCACGTCTTGTGTGTTTTGTACTGTTGTTCGGCACTAACATGATTTGACATTTAGTACAAGCTAACGCTGAACAACAGCCTCTGCTAGTCCTGTGCCTCATGTTACATTATCCACAATATCTGCGCATTTACTGTCAGAATTATAGTGACGGTCTATGTTAAGAAGATGCAGTGTTTGTGAAACATGTCGGATGCTCGGACATTGCTGAATTATTTTGCTGATGTCAGCTGCTGAACTTCACATCACAGCACATTGAATCAGAATCCTCAGAGTCTGAATTAATAACGACATAAATGTGTTTCAGAGCCACAGCATTTAATACTTCAGTGGTTGTGGGTTGATGGTTATTCAGGATGCTCCTCTTCTTCTGCTTCAGGGTCCACAGATGTATGTTTGTGCCACTGTTCATCTGTTTGTAGCCATTTTCATGTGTCTGAGGTGCTAATGTAAACACTGAGTTAGGAGTACGTGACCAGAAGCAGCAACTTATTTGCTTAATCATCACGTTGCTCTAAAACGGCGCTCAAAACAGGCAGAACTGATCAGGTGAAATCTCAAATATCTGACAATGATTTTGTGTATTAAAAGTAATGAACATGTTTTGTAGGCCACAGACCTATGCTGGCTTATTCAAGGAAGCACAACACTGGACCTTTAAAACAAAGAAGAACAATTTATGTACATTTTATTTAATACAGCAATAGTGATATTATTGGTAAAATGTGTGATTCTGACTATGGATGGATTAAGAGTCAGCTATTCCTAATTCAGGTTTTCTTAAATTCAGCTTCAGTTGTGAGTAGTGTGACTATTTCAGCTGAAACAGTGGGAATCTAGGAAAACCCCTGCTGAATTTACGTGCACATTTTAAACTGTAGGAATGTTGTGATAACAAAGTTCTGTGGTACTGGAGCCACTTGATACCAGTAGAACTGGGTCTGTATTGAGTGTATTCTATAAAACTCAAAACCTAAGAGACTTTCACTTCCTGCTCCGTGATAAGTAACTAACTACTGACTAACAAACAAAAAAAAAGGAATATTGGAGCCATTGTATCCTGATAGACGTATCGATAGTTCAAGGATCTACTTTAAGTTATATCAGAAGAATCCAGTAAACCTGGTTAGAGTCATCACCTGGGTCACCATGATGATTTTCCTTGTGGCGTGGCCTGTTGTAGTGACCAATTGAAACGTGGTATTGCAGCACTAAGTAACACCCAGAGCTTAGATGTACAAGGGACAGTTAAACTTTGTAGGCAGAGGCAGCAGCAGCTCTAAGTGGTGAATTATTTCCTCTGTCAACGCTCCCAAAGAACAAGCCTTCTTAGCACTTAAGTTCATGCATAAAACATGGTGGAAGCAAAAAGGCTCAGAAGCTTTGTTGGTGTTCCCCAGCTGTGCTTCCGCTGCTTTGTTATCCTGCTGGCTCCATGATGTGTCCTAAGTGACAATAATTGTAAATATGTATGCAAATGAACACATTTTCATGCCTTTCATTCCTTTTAGTGCAACTTCTGACTGATTTTTGCCCGTATTCCAGAATAGTACAGAGTGAGAGTGCAGCCTTTCGGTAAACTCTTGGAAAATATCTACTTGGACTGTGCTTGTCACTTTGTTATTGGACTGTCACAACTTAGCAGCATCTATGTGCGATGTGCTCCAAGCTGTGCAAATATCTCGGCAGTACTGTTGTCCAGTCTCTCCACTTCTATCGAAAAGAAATTGTGTGTCTTGTTGGAAGGTTTCCGCCCACCAGGAAAAGTATGTAAAGATCATTTTCGGAGTATATTCTTCAAAATTGTTGTATGATCTACACATTTTATGGAAAGCCCTCAGCTAATGAAACTCCTCCGCAATCCTGCTCAGGATCTGCAGGAGTTAGCCATGTCAGATTATACATAGAATCTGCTGCTCTTGGATCAGTGTCGTTCTTTTTTTAACCACTCAGTGCTACTCAGAGGCCAAACTCCAGCTGGTACAGACGTCAGCAGTGTCCAGTATGTGGCTGCCTCCAGTGTTGTTTGGCATATGGACCCTTTATGGGCAGGATCACATGAACAGTAGTGTAGAATAATGTGTTGCTTATGACTATAGTTCAAAAATACTTAACTACTGATATAAAGTCAGGGAACAAATGGGATGGATGGAGAGAACGTCCTTTTTGAATCTTACCAAAATAACATGTCAGTGATCAATTCTCCTCGGCATTGAATCGAATAGAACAACACATGAAGAGAGGTGGATTAAGAGAGTGGAGTGAAGGAAGCCAATTAATGTTAAACATGAAAAAGAAACACTAAGCGAAGGAGGCAAACTCAGGTTCCACCTTTTTCACACCTACTCTGCAGCCCCCACTCATCTCTCCAGGTTCCTTTTCAGAAATTCACACCCTGTGACATGCGACCAAAACAACTCGCATGTCATCGTTGACCAACCGACCACCTAAACGTTGAGCTGAGTAAAGTGCTCAATGTTTGGGTAAGCATCTTAGAGGGGTTAAACACTGGTAGGGCCAGTGGTTTATATGGGCCAAGTGCCCCTCTGGGGTAACTAACGGGCCTCTTGGTGTGATTGTTCCAACTGCAACTTACAAGTCTGGTACTTCTAACCATGTTCAGAACTGAAGAAGCATTTTGAGATAAAAATCAAGAGATGTCCATTTGTCTCCTACTTGAGCAGTGAAGATCAGCGGACTAATGAAAATGTAGACTAGATAATGAGACTATATATGTACTTCATTGTGTTTTACAGTTTTTCCTGTTTTCTTTTTTGTTTTGTTTTTTTTACTGCAATTAATTTATAAATTAGATCAACTTTGAAATTACTTAAAACTGTTGATGTTTTGTTGGGAAATTATTGCACAGGAAACCAACTGTATATTTTGCAATCACGCCAGCAGACATGCCATACTGTGTTTTAGATCTATGGTGATGGACATAAAAGGTTCATTGGGATGTTAATCTGGTGGGATAACAACTTCGCTGTATGATTGCTGTAGGAGGCAGACACAGATGACAAACAGGGAACTTTGGGGTTTGAGGAGTTCTGCTCTTTCTACAAGATGATGTCGACCCGCAGAGATCTGTACCTCCTCATGCTCACCTACAGCAACCACAAGGACCACCTGGACACAGATGACATCACTCGCTTCCTGGAGACTGAGCAAAAGGTAAACATGTGCTTTCATTGTGGTAATGAAAAGCTTGCTAATTTCTTACAATATTGATGGACAGTGGCTGTAAATAAGTACACAAAGGCCTCTTATATTCAGGGACATCAGAGAAAATCTGAATATCTTGGAAAAGTCATTTCAGAAACTGAGGCTGATGCTAAAAGCCTGTTCATTTCTTTGCACTAAATACTCCTTTTGCATAAATTCCTGCATCAGTGTTGCGTGGCAGAGAAGTGATCAGCCTGTGGGACTGCGTAGGTATCCAGGAAGGCCAGATTGCTTTGATCTGTCGCCGTCATCTGCCTTGTTGGGTCTGGGGTCTCTCATCTTCCTCTTGACAACAGCCTGATGACTGCACTCTGTTGGGCTCATATCAGGCCAATCAAGTACAGGAACACCATGATCACTGAAGCAGCTGTTGGTACCTTTAGCACTGTGGGCTAAAGGTACCAAATGTCCTGCTGGAAAATGAAGTCAGCATCTGCATATTGATTGTCAGCAGAAGGACACATGGGTGTCTAAATTATCCAGCTAGATGGCTGTGTTGACTGTGGACTTAAGAAAACCCTGTGGACCAGCACCAAGCAATGTCCCATCACCAAATTCTTCAAAGTGTTTTTGCTTGACCATCCTCTCAAAGGTGCAGCTTCCTCTGTGGGACCTTTTCCTACCACTGAATATGCTTGGAAAAGTCGCTCTGAACAAGCAGCATCTTCAGCAGTCTTACCTGTTGTCATACAAGTGGCTTTCTTTCTAAATTCAGAAAGCTCTCAGCATTACATTCAAGGGCTAAATCAATTGACCAATCAGTCAAGTTCATTTGTATAGCATATTTCAGCAAAAATGCAGTTCAATGTGCCTTATTCCATAAAAGCACAAAAACAAGAAGTCATAAAAAAAAACACATAGTCACCAATTGAGAAACTAGTAATGAACATTACATTTAGTTGAGTGCCATCATCAAAAGTTAAAGTTGGCAGCCCTTTGATGCAGATTGCAATAATAATGGGTTTGGGCTTATTTCCACTAGATTACTGAGAGCTCTATCATAGAATGAATGTTGTGTGTGATGGAACAACATTGATGGTCAGAAAGCCTGAATCGCTCCTCCAAACTTATTTTTATTCGTTGGTGTTCAGTTGAGGCCTAATACTGCAACTTTTCTATTGTGATGTTTTACTTTTATTTTCTATTTATTTTATTGTGTTATTGTCTTTGTATAGCACTTTGGCACAGTTTTAACCTGTTTTTAAAAGTGCCATATAAATAAACATGACATTGACAAAGTGACACGTGAGTCTGTGCTGTCAGAGGACTGGCCACTCCTCCTTAATGATTATCAGCTTCAAACAGCAGCTCCCAGGCACCAGGCTGACTTTTCTTTACCAGTCAGAATGGATGGAACAATGACATGGTTGCACCTTAGACAACTTCATTTATTCTTTAAAAAACGGTCTACATTTTTGGGAAACAAAAGTATAATAGATCTTTTAGAGATGGCATTTCCTCATTTTTCAGATGACAAAGGTGACCAAGGACCACTGCTTGGAGATCATCAACAAGTTTGAGCCGTGCTCTGAAAATCAGAAGCAGGGTGTTTTGGGAATTGATGGTAAATATACATGAATTTTACATGTAGTCATTTTGTTTTAGGTTTGGTTGTAATTTAAGTTGTATATATATATAATAATTTCAAAATAGTTTTATTTATACATATATATATACATATATGATAAGATGTGGTTCTCTGGCTTTGGAACCTCACATTGGTTCTGTTTTCATAGCACTGGTTATTGGTCTATCGTTGGAACAGCTTTGATAAATAAACTTTATTATGAACTATAAAACCGTAGGACAGCATCTGCGACAGCTGTGCCTGTAAGGTGTTCCTATTAAAAGTTCACCTTGGAAATAATGAAAAGTGACGTTAGAGTCCATGATAATAATTTGTTCTCCTGCCTGTTGGACTTTCCAACATTTACAAATAGTTTAGTTGAAACAATTTGATTTTGTTCTAGGTTTTACAAACTACATGCGCAGTCCAGCTGGGGACATCTTCAACCCAGAGCACTACAACGTGAACCAGGACATGACCCAGCCGCTGTGCAACTACTTCATCGCCTCATCGCACAACACCTACCTGATGGGAGACCAGCTGATGTCCCAGTCCAGGGTGGATATGTACGCCTGGGTGCTGCAGGCGGGCTGTCGCTGTGTGGAAGGTGACTATCATAATAATAATAATTTCTTATTTCTGCAGCAAGCAGGAGACAAGATTTGCTTCTAGTTATGACTGTAAAATGTAATAATATTTTAGATTGTAATTAACCCACATTTTCATTCTAAATTAACATATCCAGTTAAAATGTTTTGCTTTTTTTTTCTTATTTGAGGTTTGTTAAGGAATAAAGATGTGATTTTTATTTCATCAACAAAATCTAGAATGTCATGGCTACAGACTTGTTGTGATATGAGAGCTATGTTTCAGTAAAGCAGATAATTAATCTGCAAACATTATGTTGCCATAGTGCTTGTGATTGTTAGAGACTCAAATACTGCAGTCTAAATTCAGAGTATTTAGCATTTATTTCCCCAGCAGTCTGCCTTCATTCAGTGGAAGTGTGGTGTGTGGGAATGTTCCTTGTTGTTTTCCAAATGCGTTGGACTAGAAGAACAAAGAGTGTTGTGTCTAGTGAACATCTAGAGCTTAATTTGTCTTTGTAGCAGGTTGAAGGCAGATCTATAATTGAACCGCCACCCACTTTACATCTGTATCTACCAACACTCAATCCCACTCATATGATGGTTAAAGTTAGAGAAGCTGTTCATATAAATACATTTCAGGTTTGTTTTTAGCAGCTCCCTCTGCTGGAAGACGATGGTTCTCCTCTTTACTTCCAGGTTTTAATAAAACATTGAATAGTTTCTGCATCTTTCAACGTTTTATCTGTTTGAGGCAGTGCAGGTGCACTGTTGCCTGTTTAAACCAATCTGTTTTACCCAGGTTAAAAGTCATGAAGAAAATAGAGAAACTTTGAGCATGAAGCCATTTATAGCTTATGTTTCAGACAACAAAATGATCTGTGATGGGGAAGCAAAGCAGTCCTTATGCTTCTAAACATTGCAGTGTCGTTCTCTATATTGATGCACTGATGGAGGCAATATTGACTCGTTTTATGTGAAACAGTCTGATTGGAACTAATGGAGTGTCTGTGCAAAGTGTCATTTTATCTCATCTAAATGTTTAATATTTAATCCAAATGGAAATCATTAGGCGTCTCTGTCTCCAGCGATGAGATTGCTTTGTAATCGTTGTTCAGATTGGTGGAAAATGCTAAATTGAGAACTTGAATGAGAAGAAACTAAATTCTAAAAGAGTAAATCAGCAATAAAACAAATTTCAATATTTTTTTCTGAATAACTAAAACGTTACTGACAGCTGTACGTTTTGTTACCTCCCAGGCCTAAAGGCTCCTTTATTTTAACCCTGGAACCATTCTCATGCCCAAAAACGCCAACTACGAACATTTCCCACAAGTGGCTTAACCAAATTTCTCCTGATATTTGAGTACTACATTTGACGCAGCTCTACTGAAAATGGGCAGTTAAGTCCTACTGAAATTATATTTAAATGAAATCTAAACTAAACTCAGTGGGTTTAAATCATAAGTCAACAAATGGTTTCAGTTCTAACTAAAGAAACCCAGCACGATGCTTTCTTATCCATAACATTATTTCTTTATTGCCAGAATAATAGTCTGTTCATTTAGATGATCTCCCAGTAATTCATCCATTCACTTACAAATGTATTATGATGATGGACGTAAGCAGCAGGTCTGATAGCTGCAACTGTCGTCAACCAACCTAGACTCGTTCAGAACTTGGCAAACAAGATCTTAACTTTAATTCCCCAGTTAAAGCAGCTGAAGGATCTTACTTTCAGTACTAACAAAGCGTGAAGCGGTTCATGTGAAAAACTGCTTCTCAAAGAGAAGCAGTTTTTCACATGTCAGCTGACCAGGTTTGCATGTGCAAATATAAAAAACAACTCTGTGGTTAATGGCGTACTAGAAGATGAAAAGGTTTGGGTTATGATGTCTTCACCAAAACTAAATGGTTCTCAGACGCTTTGATCCTTTTTCTCCTCATGCTGTTTTCCTTCTTTTACAGACTTGTCACAATCAGATGCCTTCTTTCACTCATGTTTTGTCAACTTAGGAAGAAAACAGTCTTAGTTATGCAAATAATGCCATTATTTGCATAAATCCCTCTTAATCTATCATAAGCTCTTCTGCTCAGTGTATCTGTGCTGTCATTTTCCTGCAGTCGATTGCTGGGACGGCCAGGATGGAGAGCCCATCGTCCACCATGGTTACACCCTGACCTCCAAGATCCTCTTCAAAGACGTCATCGAGACGATCAACAAGTACGCCTTCATCAAGACAGAGTACGTTGAAACTCTCTAGTCCCCTCTGGTTTCATCGCCTGGCCTGTAAATCCACTTTGAGGCAGTTGGAGCACTTCAGCAGCTCACCGTGTCATTTCCTCATGTTCTGGTAACGGTAACTAACAAAGCGTGAAGCGTGACTGTCTGCCACTGATAATCATGTTTATCGGGATGCGTCGGTGCTGTCAGTTAATATTTCAGTGCTTAAAGGGAACTGAGGGATTTCTAGCCAAATGTTTCACATCTGATTTCCTCTGATTAAAACATGAGATGAACTTTTATTGAAGGTTAGAACAGCCGACCGCAGTTTTGTTTTGCAGTTTGGATTAACTTTTCTTTTTTATTTTTTTTTGCTTTTTGAAAATCCTCGGCTTTAGTTTCTAATAGTGTTAGAAACGTGTTCATTACAAAGAACAGTCAAGACAGAAATTACAAGCTTTTGGGCCTCTTACTTGCCAACAATAAGAATAGAGATGCACAAAATGTGCATGTCGGCGCATTTCTAACAAATGCTTAAATGAACTGTGTCTGCCTTGTCCAGACATGTAAGGTGGGTGTTTTTGCAGCCCTTCTATAGACTCCTAGAAACAATTGTTCCTCATCTCACAGACTCCTGCTTTTCTCCAAGACGCAGCGATATTCACCATAATCCCACATTGGATTCTGGTGCTTTCTCCCGACTCTTCCTGACACGAGGCTGGTTGCTGACAGACCAAAAAGATGACTTCACTTACATACCTGCCATCTGCTGGAATAACGCAGTAGAACAAGCAAACAAAATAACAAAAATAGCTAACAAAAATATTTTCTTAATTCTAGTTTTTATTATCTGGTAGCTTTTCTGAACATTTTCAGCCATCCAGGGAAATATTCAGATGTGTTTTCAGTCAGCAGTCCTTGACTTTGGTCCTGCACATTTTAGATGTGTGTCTGCTTTAACATCCTAACATCTACATCCTAAAAATCTGTATCCTGATTTTTAGGATTCTGTCTGTAAGCTTCCTGAACTATTGACTTATACGTAGCATCAGATGAAGAACACATGCATCAAGTCATGAAGGTACGAGTTAGTTATGGTGTCTGTTCCACTTTACTGTCTTCACTTATTATATTGCTTATGTCAGGCCCATATAACTTTTTCTTAAATTCGTCCATTAGTGTGGAGCTTTTGAGCTCATTAGACTTGCCTCATAAATATGGCAAAAGACTCTGTTAATGTTCATCTAGCTGGATACTAACTGTGTTTATCACTTCAAATTCAATACTGGTGCTGACAGAATTGAATTTAATGAATATTACGAATTGAATTTCATAATATGTATTCTGCATATTATGAAGGTGGAGAAGTTGCTGCAGAAAAAAGCCCGTCAGTATAAAATATTTGTTTTTTCCACATCTAGCATATCAGTTAAATTTTGTGTTCATGTGTAAGAGCTAATTACAGTTGTTTGTGGATATATCAATTCTTAGAGAACAATTCAATCATTCACCTTTACAAAGAGCAAATTCCTCCATGAGCGACTGCTAAATGCCCGGGGCCATGATCTCTGTTTATAGCTACGGTGAGCTCACCTTTACCTTTTAGTCCTGCTTTTTCTGAACGGATCAACCGTAGAGCTGCTTTTTGTTGGTCATGCTGCACTGGAAGGATTATTGCTCCTCTTTGAACCTTTAGACTCATTTAAAAGCAGTCTGATCTTGTTGGGTGTTTTGTCATTTCAACTATTTAGTAAAAATGTGCCAGGATAGGAATAAAGTTTTTACATGGCTTGTTCCTCCTGATACAAATCATATTAAGCTTCATTATGTTAACAAAGTCAATCAGGCTTTATCTCCTCATGCCATCTATTTCATGAGAAAGACGTTCTCTGAGTTCTTGCATATGCACTTTGCTTCTGGGCATCAGTGTTTTTGTCTCTCTTGTGTTGAAGTTTTGTTCAAATAGTCAGTAACTATGCCACGTCCCACACTTCTCAGAATAAAACCTGTCATTTAATAACTATTCATCCCCTAGATATAAGTGGTGCAGCTCTTATTTGTGGTTCCACATACTAAGATGAAAACAAAAGGAGATTGTGGCTCTTCTATTTGTTTGCTATATTTTTGGTCTTTTAAAAGCCACTTAAAAATATGTATTTGTAAATCTGCTTTTATTATTTTTAATGCTTTTATTGAAGTACTAATCTGTTTTTTTTTGTTTTTTTTTTACTTGTGCGTTACCATTTCTTTGCAGATGATGCTTAGTTACATACTGATATTGTCCCATGAAAAAGCCACAACATTACCAATCATGCTTCATTCTGTTTTTACTCGAAAATAGAAATATTCTTGTTTCAAGTTGGGGAAAAATCAGCTGGAACTTCACACGAGTCCAAATTTCAACTTGGAAAGCTAGAGATTTACCCCCAGCTCTAATCTCAAAGTCCAGCTGCCAAACCAATAGTAAAAATGACAGGTACTTGTAAAGCAAAACTGTCACAAAAGACAGCACAACAATTTATGAATAGATTTTTCTAGTATTTGAATACATGAAATACAGAGAAATGCATAACTAGTCTTAGATAGTAGTACTAGTAGTAGACCTGAGGCAATAATAAATAAGTCCCACTTGTTTATGACCTGCCACCGGAACACAGTTGAATGAATACAGTCCTTTTCCAGAACAGCTCTGTACGCTCTAGCACTAAGCTGACTTCAGTACGGAGTGAAATACTGATAGACAGCTCCATTCTCAAAGGTTTTCTGTAGGTTCACACAAACATTTCAGATTTCAGACTGCTGTTTACTAAGACCGTTTTCTGTAACTTTATCCTAAATAAAGTTTTGTTCTGAAGTCAACAACCTGTGAAATGTGAAATATTGCGCCAAATGCGTATCCAGCAGAACAAACTATCCAACGGACCATTACTCTTGTCCAGTACTCTTTGCACGTTCCTCTTATCTGGGAAGGTCATAGCCCCACGATGGTCTGCACCGTTTTTACTTGTATGCCAATAACCGTCTAATGCAAACATGACAGTTGTGTAGCAACCTTTAAATTAGCATTTAGACATATTTGTGATAAATTTAGGTTATGTTCACATGGCAGACGAATGTCACCCAAATACACCTTTTTTGCCCAAAAGCAACTTATATCTGACTTCTCCATTGGAGTCAGAATGGCCCATTTCCAGTCTTTTCATCCCACAAAAATCCAAATTGTGCCTCTTCCATATATGAAACTAATTCAGACGTATAACCGAGAAATCATGATCTGACATAAATTTGTTATAAAAGTATTACTGTTTACACTTTAAAAGTTTTGTAGCTTTATTTTATTAAAGCTAAAAAACTTATAAAGTGTAATCAGTAATTAATTTCAAGTTGTCATAAAGACATTTTGAATAATGTCAACTTTGTATTAAAAGTGTCATGATTTACCGAATGACTTTATGACAACAGTCATAAATATTCATGGAGACTTACTCATGTTCATGACAGGTGTCATGAACATGACGGAGTCTTGAGAGTCTTATTCACAACCCGTCAAATAATGTTTTATCATGAAAACTTTCAAACTGAGACCTTGCTTCTTTTCATTGACTCTGCATCAAAAGGTAATTATTCCATTGATATGTACGCAGAGCCAAACTCTATTTTTAGATCCTGTTTCTTCAAGAAAAGGATACTGAAGCACTGCCTTTGTGTGCATCTTCACCTCTTACTATATGCTTTTGAAAAGGATGATTGTGGACTCCATATTCCACAGATAATTGGCTAAAATGGCCCAGAGTGAATGGCTGGTTCCACTTCAAAGAGGATTTGGATTTTCCGGTGTGCTAAATAAAGACAGGTCTATTCAAGACAGGATTGGACTAAAAAGCCTCCACCTGACAGGGATGGAAATATACCAGTGGATGTAACATCAGAATTGTTCTCTGTACTCAGTATTGTGTCTGAGACTCGTAATTTGCCGTGCCTCATCTTTTGAAATGTTGTTTATCCAGACATTAACCTGACCATTGCCTTCCTATGCAATTCTGCCAGAATAAATTGTTGCTGACACAGCACTGTGTGGGCTTTCTCCTCTCCACTTACTTTTCTTCCGGTGATATGTAGTTAATATCTTCATTGCTTCATAATCAATTTAAGTTTGCAATCTCAACATTTATGCTGTGTCTTTATTTTCAGTTTGAATTAGATTTCCATTACATTAGCTCAATCATTTTCATCGTTTTTAGTGCCTACTTAGCTTATAATGTATTTAGAAAAACAATTTCTCACATGCATTAAGTTGTTACTGGTGCCTTTGCAACTACAAATTATCTCCCTTAGTGGAATAGAAAAAGATGTGGCCAGAAAAATCACTGCCCCACTGTAGTGGGACAGTGAATAGGTTTTGATGCCATGTTGCCCTTTATAACATGACTATTGTACAAGTTAAGTTAAAAATAAACTGTCATTTATGGTTAAATAAGATGTTTGATTTGTCCACCTTTTGACCATATGGTAAACTTTGAGTTATCCATTTTTAGGAGCTTGACCAACTTATTTAGGTTTATGAAACATTGTAATATGGCCCACCGAACTCTTTTTTTCCATTCATGCCCTTGTTTTAGGTTAGAATAACTATTTTGTTTTGAAAATAGAATAATTTAAAAACAAATCAATTTCTCTAGCATCTTGATATTTTGTTGTTAAACTTTCCTTCTCCCAAGAAAAGTTTCTGCTGCTGCAATGACTGAGAAATTAAACTTCAGGTGTTCAGCAGGTGTTCACCTATTTCTAATATTAATCTTTGAACAATACTGCAACTTTAAATTCCAAATAGTACACAACAGTCTTCATTCTAGCTTCCTTGATGTTGAATAAAAGTCTAGAAAAGAACAATTACAAGTTTGTTGACCTAAGCTTCTAATGATGATACAATTAATACTAAACTTTATGTATTTTGTATATTTTAGTTTTCCATTGTGGCGTTGTGATCCAACGTTGAAAACTGTCACTTTGGGCATCTCACTTCACTCATGACAGTTCCCATAAATAAATCCCATTGATCGAAAACAAAATTATGCCTAATGTATCACATTTGTGTAAATTTACTATCAACACTCTGACACAAGCAAACATGAATCCAATGAGATAGTCTTCATTTTATGAAATGGGGACCTGAGAAATGAGGAAATGATGAAAGGAACATTTTTAGTGACTTTCAAAGGCCCATCTTGAGCTTTTAAAGCCACATGTGCATTTAAACATTATTATGTGATACAGTATGGTTGGAATGAGTTAACCATTTGTTTTGTAACATGCCTCAAGACGTTTGTTATGGATTATAGCAATATCAATAAACTGAAATGTTACAGTAGAGGTTATATGAGGTTGTGTACAACACATGGTTCTCAACAGGCCAACTGCAACTGGAGTCAGAGCAGAAAGAAATATGCAAATGCTGAGAGTTTATACGGATTATCATAATCATTAAAAACACCTTAGCACTGTAATTCCTCAGGTGCCCCAGCAAATGGTTCTGGAAGCAATATTTAAATATAAGCAATAAACACATTTAAGGAGCCACAATCCAATAAAGTGCTCACTTCTAAATCAACTGCACCTACAAAACACTGATCTCTGACGCTACAGTGACGGTGTGACTCCGCCTGCAGATGATGGTTAAAATGCGTCTATTCACTGACTATATCTCACTATCATCGTGGAAGGTGGAGAGACTTTCTCCAATGATTCGCTTGACATATCGACGACCCATTGCAGGGCAACACAGAGACACAGGACAACACAATCAGGCACACACTCCAAGCTAATGACAATTGAGAGACGCGATAACCTGACAGTCTTGTTTTAGGATTGTGGGAGGAAGAGTACCCTGGTGAAAACCCACACAAGCACAGGTCCTCCTAGCTGCAAGGCAGTTGATCCACCATCCAGCACTAATGAAGTGTGTTGGTGTTGATTACAGTGAAACGTGATTATTCTGCCCATTGCCTTAGATTAGGCACCCATTCTAGTTTATCCTGCCAACGTTTATTTATGTGTCTCATAACTGGAAATACTCAACACATAATGATGAGGTAATGCTGCAAATAGATAGGCTTTGAAATGCAAAAACAGATTGGCGTTCCATATCCATGGCTGAGTCCTTCACACAGTGAACACAGTAATATGAGGGAGTTCATGTTTGGACTAGTACATGTTTGAAATCTGACCTCAGTTCGCAAACATGAGGCCGTTCATCTTCATTTTAAAGGAGCCGAACTCTGTGAGGATCCTTTCTTTTTAAACTTTCACCTTTACGTGACAAATACTTTAGCATTGATCAGTGACGAGAGTTAATGACTTTTGCAAAGATAAGGTGACTAATAGAACTCATCATGCTACAATAGCATGGTGATTGTTTGCAAGAACAACACAGAGAACTAAATCCAAATGTGTATTTAGAATATTTAAGATTAAAAATCTTCTTTGTCTATAAATACTGACATATTATATGTTCTACCCAGAACTCCTCTAGTGGCAGTTCAGCTTCAACTGGTTCATATTTTATAACAAAAATTCCTATTAAGCACCTTTTGCTGTCCAATTATTAATTGGTTAATCTAAAAATGGTAACCAGATCAGTCTTACACTGTATTGATGTTAAGACCAATAGAAAGGGCTGAGCTTTTCACATTGCTGCAGATGCATCCATTGCTGTAAATGATCAAGTATTCACCAAAGAAAATCTATCTTTTAGCATTATAGACAATAAAAGATTTATTTTATTTAAAAAGCAAGTTAATCATTTATTTAAATGCTTTTCTTTATGCGTTTCTATTGTTGTATAAAAAGGCTTAAGTGGTTAAATAAAAAATGTCAAGTTTTTTTAAGCACATTGTTAGAATAAATAGAATTAACTGTTACTGATATAATTGTTAATGGCAATATTTCTAATATTCTGGTAGCAATGATTTTAGACTTGATAACTCATTGCGATGGAAATTAGAATTTGACCAATTTTAATCAAAATATACTGGAAAATACATCAAACCTGTGAAGTCTCCCGTTTTTCTCGGGAAACTACTGTATTTTACTCCTCTTTCTCCCGTATTAGTATTTTCTTGTACATTTTCAATATTATAACAGTAACTTCCCCCCAGTTTAAATCCTTTGGACAAGTAGGTCAAATAAGGAGCAAAAAGGAGCTTAAAGTGGTCTAAATGAATCAAGCTGATTTTTCCTTTCTCTTCACTATGCTACAGATGGTAGCATTAGCTGACTGTCACCCATCCAGCCTGTCATTGTCGTTCCTCAGCTACCCGGTGATCCTGTCCATAGAGAACCACTGCAGCGTTCCTCAGCAAAAGAAGATGGCCCAGTACCTGGTGGAGATCCTCGGGGACAAACTAGATGTATCCAGCGTCAAGGCGGAGGAGTCTGGGAGACTGCCTTCTCCAGAATCTCTCAGGGGCAAGATCCTTGTGAAGGTGAAGTCTGGATCTTGATGCTTTATGGAGTAGGCTGAGTTTTAGATGCTATAGAGTTTAGACGACATCTGCAGGGCGAGTTTAGACGACCCTCGCTGACATTCTTCACAGTTCGGTCCCCAGGCTGTTATGACAGGCCCTCCGTTTTATCTGCAGGTTGATCTTCACACTGTAAAATCAAAGGTAGACTAGCGGACTGAAGCGTGGAGAGGAGTGTGTGAAAATGGTGTGAGAGAGGAGAGGAAACCTGCCTCACTGTAGGAAGGACATTTCCCCTGGAGTGATTGTGTGCAGTTGAACCAAACTGTGACTCATCTCATCTGTTCATTTGTGTCATGTTGAGAAAACACAGGTGCATCTTGGGAAATATAAGAATTACCAAAACATTTTTGTTAATTTGTGTAAGTAAGGAGATTGATACTTATGTACACAATACGTGTGTAAACATTAATTTACACACTTATTGTGACAGTCACTGAAACAATGAGAGTAAGCTATGCAGTGTCATTGTTGAAGAAGCTGGGTATTTCAGAGTGCTGTATGCAAACATATTAATGGAAAGTTTAGTGGAAGGAAATTTAAGTGGAAGGAAAAGCAACAGGGATAATTGCAGTTGTGAGATTGTAAAGAAAAGCCAATTCGAGAGCTTAGAGCAGAATCACCAGTAAATGAGTTGCACATGTTGTCATTTCTGAGCCAGAGACGACATCTGCAGGGCTGATGAGAAAATGGACTGGGCTGCTTCTCATTGCTCCACGTCCCTTATTTCTGGAAATCAAGACCGTAGAATCTGAATGAAGTGTGAAGAGGCAAAGAATAAAAGCTTGAGTTCCAGTATCCAAAGTCAGAGCAACCATTGACCAGGACTGCATGCTTCACTAAACCCTTTTCACTGCAGCTAAAATGTAAAAACTGTGAGAAAAATCAAACATCCTTGTTTTCTCCGGGTTTCATGATTATGGTTATATGCATAGTGGAATAATCAGCTGATCTGAGTCTTTATCATAACGTCTGGGCCAGCAATGCATTTCTATAAGACAAAATAACATATCTGGATTTATTTGAGTCCATCAGAACCATAACCTCCAGGTTCTCCATTGAAGAAGCGGACGTTTGACCACAGCTGCTGCTCACAGCCTTACAACTGATGTTCTCTTCAGTGACTTTAAATCCCAGCATAAAAATTTGGTTAAAATTAAACTAAATCTAAAAGAATAAAGTCCTCAGATTACTGTCCTGGTGGTGGAGATGTTAGGTTAGGTTAGAGCTGGTTCATGGATTCCTTTGCACACAGAGATTTTCAACTCAAATCCGAGGCAGCCTGCAATGTTTTTGGCACTTTAGAGACGGACAAAACCGAGCCATGGAAGCAATGTTGTCAGAAGAGTGGTCTGGAGGTCCAGAATAATACAATCAGACTATAAATGACTACTTGATATTAGTAAAAGCTAGTTCTAAAAGCTTTTTTCATGTTGGCTTCATCTTTGCCGTAGACTCAAAACAGGGTCTGCTTACTTTCCACTATGACTGTAACCCTTTTCAGCTCTACTTTGGCATCCTCTCTATGCAAAGTAAAGTCAGTGCTCTACAGTAGCTCAGTGTAGAGCTTTCGCAAACAGTGCCCTCTTCTAACATAATGTCTCAGAATGCTCCTGAGACGGTTGCATCTGTTTATTCAAATATATTTTCCACTTTCGTTGCAGGGCAAGAAGCTGCCTCCTAATATCGACGAGGACGCAGAGGAGGGAGACGTGTCGGACGAGGACAGTGCTGATGAGATGGAGGATGACTGCAAGCTGATGAACGGAGATGTACGTAGCCTCCATGTTCTTGTCTGTTTCCTGCAGTCCGTGTGTCCCTGTGCTCAGTAGATGAAACATTAATTTTGCCGTGTCTCCACGTTAGTATCGAGCTTTGCTGACAGTGTTCTCTTGGTTGGCTTTGTTCCTCCTTTATGTGCCCTTTTTGGTCTTACTTCCTGCTCTCCTCTCTTCTTCTTTGTCCTCTCTTCTTTTCCTGAACATGTACTAACTCCTTAAAGTGGAAGGTATCGTATCAAAGACTTCATCTTTAGTCATCTCAGTCATGCTCCATCCGCTCTCATCCTGCCTGTTTAGCTTCAAGCTGTTGGGCGTCAAAACGTTGCGTCAGCTCTCCTCAGAAGGAATCATTTAGACACATGAAGCCGACCGAAACAACACTTATTTAAGAGAAATTATTTTAATCTTTTTCCAGCCACATTACAGAAGTGCTTAAACTTAGCACTTCTCACTTTTACTTTTCACTACAATGTGAAAAGCAAAAGAAAAAAAAAGAAATAGGCTGATTAATATAGTTTACGGTTTTTAAACGCATCAGAACACATAATTCTCTGAGGATCTGCTGTTACGTTTTCAGTTAATGGATGAAGTTTTTTTTTTTTTTTTTCCCAGGATCCATTACATTTATTATAGGAACAAGAAAATTTAGCATTCAGCTAACAATTCTTTCAAACGTTTCAATGAAATGATCCTGTTATCACTGCAGTGGAATATTTATTCAAAGTAAAATTAATTCATCCGACTTAATTTCATGTGGATCTAACTTTTGTGAGTAATTGATCACGTCTGCCATCTTGTGGCTGAACTGTGCATGTGCATTCTACTCAAACTAAAGCTGTGTCTGTGAAGACAGCCTTGCTCTTGATTTGCGTAAGAGAAGGTCTTTCATTTGAACTGTTGGAGGCTGACAATGTGTTGAACTCCTCTGTATAACTCTATCAGAGCTGCAGCAGCATCTGTTTGACACAGCAGTGGGAATGTACTGTACTCTGTTCCAGAGGAAACCTTTACAGAGTGAATCTGAGCGTTATGCTAAAGCATGAATAATTTTTATACCGTGCCGTTCACCATCTAACCTTCAGTTGCTGCTCTATCCCGCAGACGTCAGCTAACAGGAAGCAGGTGGAAAACATGGCTAAGAAGAAACTGGACAACCTGATGAAAGAGTCCAAGATCCGAGACCGGGAGGATCCAGACAGCTTCACCATCGCTGGCCTCCCACCAAGTGGGAAGACCCTTGATAAGAGTGACATCAAGGTAAACACAGAACATAAAGAACAAGCTTGTTAATTTACCCAACTAACTCAGTCAGGCTGGATCATCATGTTGTGGGCGTAATGTCTGACACCTTGTTGTTTTTATGGAGAACACAGGTGAGTGGTGACAGTCAGCTGGTTTATGCATTTACTCATGACAATGATCTAAAATAGTTTTTAGGAGACATTACGGGGTGTGGTTGAGAGTGAGGTGAAGCAAGTTGTAGTCAGGGCAAAAGAAAGATTTTAAGAAAGCGACGAGCGACAAATTTAGAGACTTTTATCTGTTGTTGGAGATTTTTATGGTGACACGTGAAGCACCAATTGCTCTTCAGCAACTGAGAGAGCAGCGATTTTTGCCGTGAGGCTCTCCCACTTCCTAATCACTGCAAACCAATACTGTTTTCCTCTTTTGGATGAATACTTTTATACACTTTTATATACTGTATTTTTGAATGTAACCAGTATTTAAATCTGGGTTATCCAAAGTTTTGCAACAAGTTCTTAATGTAAGCTCTGCTTAATTTAAGTATTGAGAAACATCTCCTCATGTTTTTAGATTTGAGACAAAATAAGTCTGAGCCAAGGGTTTAAAGCAGTTTGAGTTCTTACCCAATAAATGGAGACCAATAAACGACCGATGAGGGGAAATATGACCGCCATCTTTGACCTCACACTGTCACAACCATGTGGCTAATACTGCACCACTTCCTCCTTTCAGGTGTCACATGACTACATGACATGTTATTGAAAGTGACTATTTAAAATACTGTTGATGGTAAATATTACATGATATTTGTGTAATGCTGTCTGTGAAACCAGGATCTGAACAGAGTCCTGGACTATGTGAACAGGTAGAACCCTTTTGGTTCCTTCAGGACTTCTCCATTCCTGTTTGAAGTGCTTCTCAGAAAATGTCTTTCTTCTCCGGCTAAAGGGTAAAAGTGATGAGGGGACAGACACAGCTGATGAGACCAACCCCAGCAGTACCAAGCGCTCCAGCCGCTCCTTCATCGGAAGCTTCTCTAAGCGCAAGGTTGGCCCTGATGTTTCACCCTCGGAACGCCTTAGTCAGTCTAGAAATAACAACAAAGGAAGTAGTTTGTGTCAACGTTCACACAAATAAGTTCCCTGCAAACTCTTGGCGTTTTCAGTTTTAAATGCAAATGGAACTTGTGTGGACACAATTCAATGAGTTTGTGTTTCCCATGCTGCCTGCCAGGTGACCTGCTCAATGTTTTCACAGAAAAAGTCGTCAAAGTTGAAGAAGACCTCGAGCTACGAAGATACAGACACGGACCAGGAGAGCACAAGCAGCGCTTCCCGAGCCCCACCGCACCACAACAAGTAAGAGGCCCAGAAACGCACACCTTCACTACACTGTGCACACTGATGGTGACTAGCATCGATGCGCAAGGGCCATTCTGACATTACCTGTTTTAACTCCTGTGGAAATGGGATCATGCTGAGTCAGCAAGTCACAGCTGCACACGCTAAAACAACCTTTTCTGGTTAATGTATATGTTGCACTTTGATCAACTCCTCTTCTTTTTAATGTAATTACTGTATAGGTTTAAAATATTTTAACCCTTTCATTGGCCCCACAGAAAGAAGAAGACCATGAAGCTCTCTAGAGCCCTGTCTGATCTGGTGAAGTACACCTGCTCTGTGGGTCTATATGATATTGAGGCCCAAGGTGAGTGTAAAATCATCCAGCTGATGCAAGCTGATGCAGGCTGTGCACACGATTTAATTGGATTAATTTATTGTGCTTTTTTAGCTGTGGTATAGTTGACAGTATCTTCACTAAGCAATCATCATACTAACAGCTCAATGTCTTTCTGATTCACCAAACTGAAACCTTAGACTCTTATTGTAGGAAAGACTGACTGTTCAAAACTACTCCGCTCAGCTCTAAAGAAGTGGATTACAATTCATACCTCTAAACTATATAACCCATGTGAGTTGCACTGTTCTCTGTGAATCAGCTGTTTGTTTTGTGTGGCAGCTAACTGCAGCTGGCAGGTGTCGTCTCTGAGCGAGACCAAAGCCCATCAGCTGATGCAACAGAAAGCTGCATCCTTCATCCAGTTCAACCAGCGCCAGATGTCCCGAATCTACCCGTCCTCCTACCGGGTGGACTCCTCTAATTTCAACCCCCAGCCTTTCTGGAGCACCGGCTGCCAGCTCGGTAAGAGCTCAGCCCGCCATTTTGGATGAATATGGACTTTCAGCCTACAGCACCCCACTTTCAGATCTGCTTTCTGCTGCTTCCACAGCCACAAAGACATTGTCTAGTTATTCTGCTCCTCAGTGTAATATCTAATGTCTTATTGTACTCTACATTATTTTGATTTCAGTTGCTCTCAACTACCAGTCTGAGGGGAGGGTCCTTCAGCTCAACCGAGCTAAATTTTACAGCAATGGCAACTGTGGCTACATCCTCAAACCCTCCTGCATGTGTGAAGGTCTGTTCAGGAAATATTCCTTCAGGCAGTTTACTCTCGACCTGCATGTGCTCTGTAGCCTTTCCACTTCTTCACAGTGGGTTCATCAGTGCTCTTTTGTGTGAGATTTAGAACAAATCTTTCCCACCCGCTTCAGGTGCCTTTAACCCGAACCTGGAGGACCCCCTGCCAGGCCGCATGAAGAAACAGCTGGTGTTAAAGATAATCAGTGGACAACAGCTGCCCAAACCCAAAGATTCAATGCTGGGAGACAGAGGAGAGGTGGGTCTGATTCCTTTGTTTACAAGACACACACCTCTCCCACTGCTCTGTAGGGGTTGTTTTTCCCTGTCACCTCCAAAGGGCAGCAATATACACAACTCACAGCAAAATCACAGAGTTTGCTGTGATTCGTGTATATTGACACAAATGACACTCAATAACCCTGAAAACTGAACAATCAGTCAGATAACACACTCAAACAGTGTTGGTACCTCTAATTATCCTCTAGATTCTGCTGCTGCTCTATAGTCACCTGTAGCGGCGGAAAGCAAACAGAGGAAGCATTGTAGTGACGACCATAGTTTATATATAAATAATAAAGAGAGAGTGATATGTTGTCCACAGGATATTAATAAAGTAACTTTCCTTCAGATGTCAAACATGTCCACCCATGCACATTCTGTCTCTTTAGCAACTGTGTTAATAATATTGTTGGTTTGTCTGGTTTATTGTGGAGTTTTGTTGTTTTTCTATTCTCTCCTTAATGCTGTGTGACATCATTCTGTCAGATTATCGATCCGTTTGTGGAGGTGGAGATCATCGGCCTCCCAGTGGACTGCTGCAAAGAGCAGACCAGAGTGGTGGATGACAACGGTGAGTTGTTTGCTAACTGATAAGTAACTACGCACCTGATCATCCTAGCATGCTGTCACTCTGTGTGCTCCAGTTAATGTTTGTATTAGTGCTTAAACATCCCGTTTGGTGTGCCGATGTGTATGGGGACAGAGGAGCTCTGCTTTGACCCGCGTATGTTTGTGGTGCTGCTGAATCAGATGCTCACCTTCAGTGTTGGAACTGCATGATGTAGAACTGAATACCACAGCATAATGTGCAGCGGCAGCACCTCTCAGTCTGCTGTCTCTGTCTCCCATAAGATCCTGAATAATGAATGAGCACACGGCTCACTTTCTGTTTGTCTCCTGCACCCTTCTTTCTCTTTTTCTGCATAATCTCCTTTTATTTTTCACACCTTTCTGCTCCTCTTGCCTCCATCTCTTCCTTTGCCCTCCTCCACATCCACCTTCACCTGGTCTGTGGCCTCACTTTTGGCTCTTCCAGGGTTCAATCCGATGTGGGAGGAGACTCTGGTCTTCACTGTTCACATGCCGGAGCTCGCCCTTGTGCGTTTCCTTGTGTGGGATCATGACCCCATCGGCCAGGACTTCATCGGACAGCGAACCATTGCGTTCCACAGCATGATGCCAGGTAGGAATCAGAGACAATGACCTTTAGCTGAAGCATGATCTGTCTCTACAAGCCAGGTTCTAACGGTTTCTCTTTGACCTATTATCTAATTGAAAGACAAATGAATAGTTGTCTGTAAATAGGGTTTTCTTTTTTTATTTCTGTTGTGATAGTTGGATTATTATTTCTCTAAAGAGATCAGTATCAAAACTTCCAGTCCCTGAAAATGATTTTAACAGCAGCTCTGTTAATTACCAACTTTATATGTAAGAAAGAGCAATATTTTGATATAATAAAGAAAAATCAAAGCAGATTACACTGGATCCTATTAGTGCTGTACTCCGAAAAGGATCATTTTCATTAAACAAAATGTTCTTTTGTAGATATAAGCAAGCCTGTTGTCTGCAACGAGAAAAACTGTACAGCTTTGACTTGTAAGAATGTCAACCAAATTTGAATTAGTTTAGCCCTAAAACTAGCTTATACTTGTACGTTATGATCATGTAGTAATTGTAGAAGAACTTTATTCATACTTGATTGTATTTTCAAAGTGTAAAATCTCAATAAGATGGTTAGGGATTGATTTGGCAAAAGAGCTGATATTTTACACATAAAAACAACAAAACCAAACTAAGTTTCCATCGAAAACAAATTGTAGAAATTTTGCCAAATAGCTCATTGACATGATAATGTAAAATTGGGACAAATAAACTGGGTGAAAATTGTAGACAGTGCAAAAAATAAATGTAAACCTGCACATCCCGGCCTCTCTGTTCTGCCTCTATTCATTCTGACATAAGTCCTAAATCAAGCCAGTGACAGTTTGCACATGTGGGCTTTCAAAAACCAAGCCAGCATTCCAGAACCACATGACTCATGAAGTGGACCTCAACTGAGCTGCTGTAGAGCATGGCCTATGAAATGATTGCCTGAATACTCCTGGATTTGAAAGTATTGCTGGTGTTATACACCATTATGCCTCAGTAGCAGCTATTGTACTCAATAGCTGCTACTGAAGAAAGAACACTTAGCTGAAGTGATCTGATCTGTTGGAGCTCTTCAGAACATCTGGTTCAGTGTGTGTTCATGGTTAGAAATGAGGTAGCCACTATTTGTTTTGGTCTGGACCTCACTAGCTCCCTGTAATGCCTGCATCACACACTGGAGCCCTAAACCACATTATTTTCTATACAAATCTGCTGATACAAGGCAGTAGGTTGACTTCAACCCCACCCTCCATCCTGCCCTGCCACCCCAGGTCTTTCACCAACCGCACAAAGACGTCATAATCTTCTAAAAATGGCTTGCTAGCTTGCTACACAAGCTGTATTTCCTCAGAATTAATGATGCTGGGATCTGTGTGCAGGTTATCGCCACGTTTACCTGGAAGGTATGGAGGAAGCTTCCATTTTTGTTCATGTGGCTGTGAATGACATCACCGGTAAGGTAGGTACTTCCTCAGAAGGCCGTCCTCTTCTCTAATTCTATGTTTGACACAGGGCTGGGTCTTTCCACACCTGATTGTGTGCTAGTAGTAGTTGACCTGCAGAGAGTGTTCTGGGGAACATTCTCTAACCAATCAGGCCATTCTGTCTGTTGGATTTTCAAGAAAAGAACGTGCTTTGTGAACTCTGCTGCTTCAGTTTTTATTCAGTGCTTATAGATTGGTCTGTGGAGTGATTGGATGCATTCTGATTAATGGCCAAGAGTTTTGCATCTTAACTTGTCATCAGCCTTTAAACAAGCCATTCAGAGGAGATGAAATGTCTCCAGGGATCAAAAGGTCCCCTGTTGCTTTTAATTCAACACTCAATAAACTTGGTAGACTGAAGAACAACACTAGTCTGTTACTGAAACCGTCACAATCTTAGGATGCTGATGTACTAAAAGTCAAACTTTGGTAGGTGTTTGCAAGTGCCTGAACTTTACATGCGTGTGTGGAGACCTGATTTCTACTCATGACTGTCTGAGCCTGACTTCTCCTCCTTAAGGAGACACTTGAAAGCTGCAGTATGTAACTTTCATAAAAAATGTTTTTTTACGTACGGCGGTATAACATTTTCCTATAACAGTAACTTATTTCTTATTACTTTTTAAGAAAAGTGCCAGGTTTAATATAACTAAGCAGCACTAGATCACCATTTGGCTTTTCATTGTATTTCTTTTGTCTCGTTTGTCTGGATGCTCTCAGTTGTCTCCAGCCATGCTGTGAATGACCGCTGTTCTTCATAATGTCCTCACTTTGAACTTCCTTTTCTCTGCTGTCTCTGTGTGCTTCCTGTTGTGATTTCTGTCTCGGTCCACCCCACATATTTTTTCCCCCTCTTTCATCCTCTCTCAGATTTTTCCCTCTCTTCCTGTGTCTGTTTCTGATTTCAGTGGAACCGCCTCTTACCACACTCTAACGGCAGGACAGTTTTAGGAGCCTTGAAGCTGCAACTTAAAACTCAGGTGTAGTGAGCTCCAGTTGGCATCTTGCATGAGCCACAACCTCCACCTTAACAATCCACCACCCAACACACTTATCAGCCAACTTCTGGCATAAGGAACTCAGGCCAACTCATGCTGCACATGAGTTATGAAGCCTTGATCTGGCTGCATTCATGACCCTTGAGTAGATCCAACGTCAGAAATACCATGTCAAGAAATCTGTTTGGCTGTCTTCACTTTTAGTCCTCAATACGCTCCTGATATTATATCGTTTGGGGAAAAAAATAATTGACATCAAGGTGAAATTTAAAATAAACTCTGATAAACTGGGCAGGACCAGCTGGTAATCATGACACATCAAAAGGTGCTTTTTAGCATTCTCCAGACACTCAGTCAAAACAGCAGCTTTCACTCTGCAAAAATGGAGATTCAAATACCGTCAAAGCTCACACCACCATTACACCATCTCTAGCACCACAACCCTTCTTGCAAGGGTTATGATAGTTAAATAGTTAATTGTTACATGGTTAATCTTTTTTTTTAAATTTTATTATTGAACTTTAGAGACTAAGTAAAACTCAGGTTTTATAGGGGGGCAGCTAGCCGTTCCCTATCTGTCTCATGGAAGTTGAAAACAATTAGTTTCAATACTGCCACTAAATATAATGTGTACTACAAAAATTGTTAGTATCAGTAATGTTGAATATTCCACACATACCTGAACTTTTATTCTAGATAGTTGTGTAAGTGACGCGCCACGGCAAATGTATGAACAAGTCGGCAGAGCAGAAATGGAAAAAATTGATAGAAATTATAAATGTCTGAGAAAATAGGGATTCTTTTTTTTCTTTTTTTTTGCAAAACCCACTAGTTCAACTCTTGAAGATGTCATTCCATGCTTTAAATAGCAGTTTCAGAGATTTTAAAATGGTCAGGACTACTATATGATCAGAGAAATCCATGTCTGCAGGAATATTTTCAAGTTTCTCCGGGTGAGTTGCAGAACTTTTGTTTTTAGAAGACTATTGCAACACAGCATCCCACTGACATGCAGATAGATATCTGCCTGGCCTGGGGCTGCACTACTGTGACTGTGCTGAGTGTAATACGATGGTGACGAGGCAGTGAGCATTCATTGCCCTTACTGTCTAAGTGCATCTGCAACACCTAAAATAAAAGAATTTTTGTTGGGTTTTCTTCAGTCAGAAAGAAAACATTGTCTAACATACAATTTTTTTCCACTTATTTGAGAGAATCTCAAATAAGATTCTGTCTTATGATCTGAGATTCTCTCAGCTATGAGATTTAGGGTCAGGGTAATTCACATGACTTTTTCCCTTAGATCAAGTGGAACTTTTTAACAGCTCTGTAAAGTGAATGGATCCTGAAAATTTGGCTCCCTTCAAAGAGCCATAAGTCCCATCATTAGCTGTCAGTCAATGGTAGGGGATGGGGTATTGCAAAGTAATGCAAATTAACATTTACTTCATCAACCACATGCTACGGAGCAGGTTTGGGGAAAATTCTTTGGTAAAAATCTTGTTTTCTGACTGCCAACATTGATATCTTGGTATCTTCTTAATTACTTTTTTAATTTGCTTGTGTTTGGCATCATTGAGAACCTTACACCCCACACTTTCAGTGTAGTTCAAAACACTCTTTAGTAGACGCGTTCATGTTTTTGACCTGGCCAGTTACATTATACGTGCTTGAAATCAGGTTTCTTTTGGTCTAACTAAAATACTTGGAGCGTTATGTAATTTTAACAACCTGAATAATACTATAGGTCATTGTAATAAAAGAATTGATGTCAAAATGATTTACAGCCGTTTTCATGCGACAAAGTAAAAACAAAAAATGTCTTGTTGCTGTAAAAAACAGAAATCAAATAAAAATGTCTTCATTTTAATCCATATTCCACTCAGCCTCTGCATTTTGTCCTTGGTCTTCCACACTGGTCATTGACAGGCTGATTGGATCTACTTTTCTCACCATTTTCCTGAACTTTCTACTCATTCCATTCAACAAAAGTTGTTGTGTGTAAAAAGCATTTTATTTTGTTTAGATTTCTTATATTATTGCTTTCTTGGCATATCTAAATGTTTCAGATCATCAAGCAAGTTTTAATCAAAGATAATATGAGTCGATACAAAATGCAGTTTTTGAACGATTAACCACTTTTTGCATAATGCTGAGTTCAATTTCACTGTCCCAGACGTGATCACTACCAGACTTGTAGAATCAAGAAATCTGGCAACTCAAAGTAGGCCGAAAGATCTAAAAAAGAAACGCATCACATCCTCGTCAAAAAACTGAAGAACTGAAACAATCTTTGACTTATTTCAGTCTGGATAGCATTGTCAAACCATTAGCAGGACTTTGGAACAATCACAGTGAAAGCTGTTATATATTATTGGAGTATACATTATTGGAACAATGGTGATCCATTTGAGATCATGTTGCATGACTTCTGGCTGCATGAAACACCATGATGGAAAGCCCTCTGTGACTAAATTAAAACAATATGCAAAGAAAGGAAGGCCAGAATGTGTTTACTGTGGTTAAAAAAAAGAAGGAAAAAAGACAGATTTCTAGTTGTCTTAAATGCTTGATGCAGATATTAGATTCAGGGTCAGGGTAATTCACATAACTTTTTCCCTGAATGCCCTTTTTGAATTTCCTCTGGGTATCTTTGCCTGTTACTACAATTAATTCATTAGGAAAAATGAAGTAACGAATTATCAGCATGGAAAAAAGCAAAACCAGAAGAAATCTGTCAGGGAGCAAATACCTTTTTAACACACAGTAGGTGCATTTCTACACAAACATTTTTTTATTATTCTAATACTTCTTAAGTAATGTTGTCAGACACTTTGATCTGTGTATCAAAAAAAAAGTGAGGGAAATGTCCTCTGCAAAAAATGTTTTTTTGGTTCTTTTTTTTTCATTCATCTTGAGATATTTTGTGCTAAAGAGAAAGCAGAGTTCAATGCTCTCCCTCTGTTGCAAAGCCTTGATCTACAGCAGTTTCTTTTTGGAATCTAATTTCAAATAATATTTATTGGATTGGTTATCAGTCTGCTCTTCCATGTGCTGGAAAAACACCTTTTACCTCATCCCACTAACACTCCTTTGTCTCTGCTCTGCTCAATTGTAATCTTCATCTCCTACTGAGTTTCACAAGCATTACCATCATTGTCTAACTGTCTAAGTGTTCGTACAGTGTGAACTGGCCCTGAACATGTAGCATGTGAAAGCATTTTCTAGTTCCCAGACAGGTTCTTGGTGTTCTACAGACAAACGGTGTCCAGCTGGAAAGTTAATTCAGATGTGCAATAATGAAGTTATCAGAGTAAGGGTTAGAATATTTTACCTTCAAAGGTACATTTTTCCATTCAAATGTTTAGGTTCCTACATGTCGAAGGCTTTGACTTTCAAAAGGAATTTAAAGTTTGTCAGCAGACTTTACAGACCACACTTTTTTTTCACCATCCCTCATTTCTTTAAAATGTTGGTCATGCAGATGAGTCCTTCCAGCAATCACTGGGATTGCATTTGTTCAGTAGTTCTCAGTAGTGCTTCCCAAAGCCTTTCTAAAGCTCAATTTTGGCAGATTTTTTTTCCCCATCGGCCCATTTTTTGTAATTGACCATGGCGGCAGATTGTGCGTGTTTTAAACGATGAGGAAACTGAAGTTAAAAACTAGACTGAGAGTGTGACAGGCTTAAAAGCACCATCAACAAACAGATAAACTTTAAGGAAACAAGAAAGAGCAAATACAGAATCTGACTGTACAATGGGGGGGAAAGTTTTTAGTACACTTGCACCAATTGTGCAAGTGTTTTTTTGGGGGGGAGGGGGTTTGTGGTCCTTCACGCAACTAATTAAATACCACCACAATCAGACTGCGGTGTGAACTGTTTACAACCCCAAAGTAACCTGCATGTCCAGAAGAAGAATGTTGACATCACATAGCAGCATTCTGTTTGCGGAAGTAATGATGGATACAGCCATCTATGAATCTATTTTAAAGTTTATTCAGAGCCGACAGTATCGTCACAAACTCATAAAAAGATGAAGGTAGCTAAAAAGAAGACAGCACAGCTGATGGCAACGGCCTGTAGTGGAGTGTTGGCTGCAGCCAGACAGGTCTGTTTGGATGTGTAGTCAGAACTAGTAGAGGAGGGGATTGGGACGTGAAACAGGCTTCTTTCATAATTATAATTTTCAGCTGGTGTTTACGTCTGTATTTACGTCTAGCTTCTTTTGGTGTACAATAATGACGCATGTCTCACATCGATGACATAAAATTTGGTTAAAAAAAGACTTGACCGTTCAGACTGCAGACGCTTTGAAACAATCGGATGTGTACCTGAATTAGTTCCACACACGGAAGTGGCACAAATCAGATTTTTTGTTGGGTGAAAAGATCGGAATTGAGCTGTTCAGACTGATGGCAATTTTACTGCAGTGTGAATGTAGCCTAAATGATTCATATAAAGGGATCTTTAAAATGGCATCCTGCAAGAATGGTCTAGTACTATGAAAAATGAGTGAAAAGAAAACACTTGAAAGAGAATCACAAGGCCTGAGAAACTGTAGGTGAAGATCAGTTTAAAAGATAAATGGTTTGGGGGGAAAAAAAGATATGTGGGATGATTTGAAACTTTTGCACAATGCTGTATGGCTGATCATTTACAGATTCTTCTTCTGTAAATGTGTGTGTGTATTATGTGCATGCATGCTTATTGTGTTAAAATGGGTTGTGTATTTTTTTTTTTCCTAACACAAGTGAGTCCCTTCACATGTGGAAACATCAGCCTCTGTTTAATTCAATGTTTTACCCCACTTCCTGTTTCTTCCACAGGCCAGAGCAGCCGGTGGTATAAAGGGTCTGTTTCACAGAAACCCAAAGCAGGCTTCCCTGGACAGCCATGCTGTTGTGCACCCCGGCCGTAAGCACCCGTTTGGCGC
The DNA here is from genome assembly GCA_903067095.1 of Girardinus metallicus. NCBI lineage: Eukaryota > Metazoa > Chordata > Actinopteri > Cyprinodontiformes > Poeciliidae > Girardinus > Girardinus metallicus. The sequence continues at coordinate 23,627 of CAEGAE010063871.1, read as the reverse complement.
CCACCTGCTGCGCCGCACCGCCAGCGCTCCCACCAGAGGACAGCCCAAAGTTAAGAAGGGCTTCCCTGAGCTCGCCATCGACACCAAAGATTACAGCTCGGAGGGGGCAAGTGAGGAGCGGGAGTCTGAGGACAGAGACAAGGCATCTGCAGCCACATCCTACCAGTTCACTCCTTCACCACAGCATCACATCGGGGAATCGGTGGACCCCCACCAAGCCAAGGGCCCCTGGGACCGTCCTGACACGAACGGAGCTCTCCACCCAGAGGAGAGCAAAGGTAAGAGCTCACCTTTTGCTCAGCGCCGACCCATGAGTGAGCCTCTAAAGCGGGCCAGCCGTCTCCGCTTTCATGAGCCGCTGGACATGAAGCCAGGCGTGTTCGCTCGAGTGGCTCTCAATAGCTCAGGTAGGGTGGGGATGTCCTCCAACTGCATCACCTGTGTGATTGGCTCCAAGGAGAGTCCCGAGGCTGAACGAAAGGTTGAGGAAACGCAAAAAGGCAAGTGTGGAAAGACGGACACGGACAGACATGAGAGAAATGTTCGTTCAAACCCAGACAACAGACAACTTCGACAAGATTCAGTTACCAAGACGGCAGCGGCCCCTCTTGACTTACAGCAGCCTCTGTCCAAAGCCACTTCCTGCGTGGAAGCCCAGTTTCAGTGCCCCCCTCAGGTTGTCCTATGTACCGCCCAGTTTTCCAGATCAAAGGCCAGACAGACTCTCGGTCCCCAACACTTCCGGCCTCATCCTCAACCTCATCCCAGGAGCATTCGGTCCTGCAGCGTTCCACGCAGACGCTCTCCTAACGCTGTTACACCAGCACCTTGCATGGCTCCGGACTGCAGGACCAGCCTATGTTGGCAGCAGACCACCCCCCCCAACTACGGGTCTGTCTGTGGCTCATCAACCACTCCATTAAAACCGCTGACTGTGAGTGAAGCTCTGTTGCTCAGCGACAGCAGCAGCTGTGACAGTCTGAGCAGCTTGGGGTCGCCTCCCATGCTGCCGCCGCGCTCTGTCCTCGACAACCGCAAGAGGGCGGTAGGGACCCTGCAGCGAGAGATGAACGCCCTGTTTGCCCAGAAAATGGAAGAGCTGCACCATAAGTCCCCCATGTTTTTTGCTGGTAAGATGAGCCTGAAGCCAACCTGGTGGTAGATGCAGACGAGCTTCCGTTATAGACTTGGAGTCGATGTTTGGTAGTGGATGTACGTCGAACCTTAGTCCTCTGTAGTGAGAAACCTTTTCACCCATTGTGTCCCTGATAGTATGGCGGTAAACGTGAGTCCAGAGTAGTTGTAGTCATAGTACTCTGTTTTTCTTTATTCTATCATTCTCACTGAGTCAAATATTTTATTCCAACAGTCTTCTAATAAGTAACTCGGTTTGTTTCTCTAAATATTACCAACACGCTCGACAGATGAGAACAGTGGTAAGTTTTTTGCAAACTGGGATTAGTTTAATGTCTAAGCTTAGCTTTCAGACATCTGTTTCGCCAACTAGGAGAGAACTCTGCAGCTCCTTAATTCTCAAGTCTGTGAACCCAGTGATTAGATGGCTCAGATTTTGTTCAGAACTCTAAAGCTCTGAACAAAAGCAGAGCCAGCAGCTGTAGCAGTATTTTGGTTTACTAGACATGAATGTTTCTACTCCGTTTTTTTACTTGGATTCTTTTAATTTGGCACAAAAAGCAAAATTGTTTAGTTTTTTTTTTTCACTTTAAGAATGTTTCTTGAAAATATATTTTGTAATGTTAAAGGCTTTATTCTTGCTTAAATTTCTACTTATTTGGAAAAAGACGCACATCTGGGTTAAGCAACAGAATCGATTTTGCAGGTATGAAAAATTCTTTCTGTCAATACCAAGAAGTTTTTGGTGGAGGCAGTGTGATGCTGTGGGATGGCATCTCCAAGGCCTGCCTTAATTGGAGCCAGTCTGAGATCAGATAAGTCAAGATGAGATTCTCCAAGAGGGTTAAATGGCCTGTTCCAGCCCTGCTCTCAGCTCCACTTAACAACTGTGTTCAGCTCTAGCATTCTGCTCATGACAAGTAGTCAGTAGTAATAACTACACTGGCAACCAGCTCAAGTCAGAGGCTGGAAGACTTCCTGTTTTAAGGAAAAGTAAGACCTTCCTAGAAAGTTCCACAGCCAAGCAGAACACCAGGCTGGTGTTCTGCTCTATAGAGAGAAAAACAACTAAGAAAATATGACGTTAACAGTTGAAGTGACAGCAACTACCACATTTTGCGGACTATAAGCAGCTACTGTTTTCACCTGCTTTGAGCCCTGCGATGCAGCTAATACGCAGCTTTTTACCAACATGTTTTGAAAGGTTGGACTACTGTGTGATGAAGAGGATAGCACAAGCTTGCGATAGAATTTGCTTCAATGAAAGAAACAGTGAGAGCGACAACAAAAAAGAGATTGACTGTTACGTTCTGATGTTGGAGATGAAGACCTTAGTAGTTTCAGTGCACAGTAGGAAGATGAAGATGTATTTTTTATTAGTCAGACATGTAGTAGATAGTTGTATATTTCTGTATTTTTCCAGTACGTACTCATTTCAATAAAAGTTAAAAAATAAATCACATTTTCTTTGTAAATATCTCATGTTACAACATGGACACCTGCATCTTAGAAACCGATGCAGCCTATATATGTACACTTTTTTCTTTTTTACTTTCAAGGTTCGTAGGTTAAAATTAACATAGAAAAATCAAGATGAGAGGAAGCGTACTTATAGTCAGGTGTGCTCAATAGTCGGGAAGTTACAGTAATACAAATTAGAGAGTAGTAGAAGAAGAAAGTAGCAGAGAGAAAAAACTGTTTGTTTGTCCTCCAGTAGCCTAAGCCTGTAGCAGCTGCAGAATACCTCAGGATAACCTAAACCCATCCAACTATAAACTTTATCAAAAGGGAACATTTTCTTTCCTTTTTTTTAAAGTGGAGACAGGGTGTTTACTTAAAGTACGCTGCTTCTAGTTTAGCCTCTCGGACTAAAACTAGGAGCTGGTTCCACAGGATCGGAGCCTGAGAACTAAATGATCTGCCTCCTATTCTAGGAACCAGCAGTAAGCCTGCAGAGCAAAGTGCTCTCCGATGGAGCTGATTATTAATGGCTTCATATGTGAGAGGGACAATCTCAGATTTGATTCTGGATGTAACAGAGAGCCCATGAAAGGAAGCTAAAACAGGAGAAATATGATCTCTCTTTTTAATTTTCATCAGAAGTCTCTCTGCAGCATTTTGAAGCATTTTGTGGACTTTCTGATAGTATAGAATTACAGTAGTCCAGCCTTGAAGGAACTCTATCAGCTTTACCGTGATGTACTCTTATTGTTTGAAACTATAAAGAAAAAACATCCAAAACCCAAATCCAAAACGATAATAAAAGATGATCTAGGTTGTTGGAGAAGGCATCCGTAATGTGGACTAGTAGCACAAACATTCACACTAGACCTTTATTTTTTGTTGTTTTAATATAACATTGGTTCACCTGCTGGATTGTATATTTTGGAAGTTTATTCATTCCGGCCCAGTTCATTAACGTTCCTGAGACTCATGGTACCTCTGTGTTCTGCAGCTTCTAATAAGCTGGAGTCCTGGAAGGTTTCCTGTGTGATGGGCTGAGCTGAGAGTCACGAGTTTCTGATGTGTCCCATGAGAAACCTCCTGCTCACATGATAAATTTCCTTGTTTTGCTGTTTTGGTTGGACCCAGCTGTTCCACCCCGATGTTCCCCTCTTCCCCTCTGCCTGTTGGAAGATCATGTGATGGAGATATTTTATATGCAAATGGATCTTTTGGGGAAAGCAGAATGCGTTTAGAATTGTTAGGTTCTGGCTGCGCTGGAGTAGATAATAGTCATATGATGTTGGCAGATGCTTACTATATTCTATAGTAAGCCTGTTCCAGACCCAGTTTCTGTGTAAAACATCATGATATTACAGAGCAACATGTCCTACAAGCTGCTTGCCTGCTTCTCTTCCTCCTTCTTGTTGCAGTTTGGATAATTCCCTGTTTTCCTCTCTGTTCCTCTTTGCACGCTTTCTCTGTTCCTAGTGCAGAATTGAGGGGATGACCAGAGCCAGGTAAACTCACTACATGCATGCCAGCAGTACTGCAACACCTTCACTTCACTGTCCTTTCTGACACCAACCATCTTTTCTCCATCTGCCCTTTGCTCCTGGGGATGGGTTTTATTTATTTGTTCATTTATTGGGGGGGGCGGAGTTTTGAAAAAGCTTTAAACAAGAATAACAACAAAAGAAAGGTTCCTAAAGAATGAGGACAATCAAACTAACCCAGAAGACTGATGGAGAAAAAGGGACAAACCCTCCGTAGATTTCTGTACAAAAGGGGCGAAGCGGGCTCACAGTGGGTGTTTTTCAGTAACTGGGTGGTCTTTAATGGCAACGGGGGGTGTAGAGTTCTTCCTCTCTTGCACGCTTCAGCACCATAATCACAAATATGCTAATATGTAGACAGTTTAAACAAGTTAATAACATCAGAATTTCTGTATGTTTTCAACATTTGCACCAATTTATTTTCTTTTGCACCACTATTTCCATGAACAAAGCCATTGTGATCTAATTCATCCTTACTCTCTAAATTATCTAAGGGTGAGTCTTTTTCCAGAATCGTGGCTAAAATTAATGTCTGACAGATACTTGAACCTTTCACATCAGCGTAGTACCTGCATCCAGGGCTATGCTAGCTTTAGCCACGTGATCTGGTTAAAGCAAGCAGATCACATGGCAGGTCACCTTTGGAAAGTGACCGTTTCTTTCTGCATTTCCAAAGTTTAGTAATAAACTAAATCATTAAAGTTCCTATTCTGTGCTTCTCTCTGCACATTGACTGGTCTAACAAAAATGAGACTGAGAGTTTGTTCCTCAAGTTGACTTTATTTTTTATTTTTTATTTTTTTTGTCCGAAGGATAGAAATAAGTCATTCACGTTGTGTATTTTTTTTATATTTAAAATCTCTCTTTGCTTTTTACAACAGCAGAAAGATTGCAGTCTAATACAGAAATTCAGATTGTTTTTTTTTCTCCTCAGCGTCATCCATTCACATCTCATCACTATTTCACCTGTGAATTATTTCTTGTGTGTTAATAAGAACAGTAAATGTAGCACTTTTTGCACTTTAATTGAAATACTACACACTGCTGCAACATTGGAACAAATATATTCTGCTTCTAATTGGAAAAGCGATAAAGTAAGAACTCAATCTTCTGCTGCAGTTTTATTTATTACAACAGGCAGGCCGGTAACGGCGCAGTTCCAGTTTTAATAATGATCATTAAATGGTTATGGCTTGTTAATGTCAGAATGATAGGTTTATTATCAGTTGCTTTATTATCAGTAAAGCAACTGTTATCCTGTCTTGAAAATGGAGTTCCAAACACATGTTTATGCTCTTCACTTCTAAAGTTAAAAAAGATCAGTTACTGAAATGGTTATAGCCGGTTCACTTTCGAATCACAACCTAAAAACTCTTATTCTAACAGATTGGGAACGATTGGGAACTCGGCCACAAAGTGGTAGTCAGTATAAAATCAGACAGGAATCTGGCTGTAGCAGCTGCTAGGTGAACCACTATCCTGAATGCATCTTATAAAGTTTGGTTCACAGAGGATGATGGTGTGAACTCCTGATTTCCAGGGAGATAAACTCTAAATGCTTCACCATAGAAACACAACTGTAGTCATATTCAAGGAATTCGAATATGTCCTGATGAGGCTTGTTTGTTTAGATTAAAAGTACTTTTTATGCATAGCTTTAAGCAGATATTCATTATACTTTTCATTAAATCCACATTTCTGTATTAATGTATATTTAATATTATTATTGGTCAGATTTAATATTCCAACCTTAAATGTCATGTTTTCAGTAGCCGTAAGAAGAAACTCGTCATAATCACGAGATATAAAGTCTATGTGAAATTATTCTGTGTTTTATTTGGTGAATTTCCTTATTCTACACACCATTGCTCAAATTGAGATCCTCGGTGTGAAAAAACTTGATTGATCAGCACAGAGTCCTGACCTCAACCTGACTGAACAACTTTGTATGTAATTGGTGCAGAAACTCAAAGCAAGGCCTTTCGGACATCGGTGTAACATCAGTGTCTGACCCAAGAGGTGCGTGCCTGTATGAATGACCAAATGGTTTGTCATATGGATTAAGAATCAGATGTTATTTAAGTTAGAGGGCTTGTGTAGGTGGATGACCAAATAATCTTGCAAACATAGTGTATTAAAATCTAGCTAGCTTGTTTTAGATCCGCCTGTTTGGCCCACTGACTACAGCCTTACTTAAGTATTGATTCTGAACAGAAATGCAGAATCAATCTGCTGCTTTTTCAATTGAGTTGCTGGTTCATCTACAGGAACCTGCCTAATAACAGACAAACAGACTGCAGGTTGTGACGAGGTCGTGCAGACGACGCCAGAGTAGAAAAGATTTGTATGAAAGTGGCGTTGTTGTAGCGTGGCATGTCTGCTAGCACGCTGCTGGCTTCTGACGTGGTCTGAGGCTGAGCTGGCAGTTCGTGAGGGACTCTGGACCGTGTCATGATGCGTGGAGGGAACTTGGCGACATCCTCACTGCCGTCACTCTGCAGGAGGTTTTCCAGATTAGCTCGAGTCCAGCTGTGTTCTAATGGGTTGTGTAGGCTGGAGAGCGAAGCTGGTCTTTCCTGCTACATTTCCTCAGCTCTTAGCGTTACATCTCAGCTCCTGACTGTGAGACACGGTGAAAACATGGCGTACTGTCACAGTTCTGCTGACATTCCGTCTCCTGGTTGCATCAAAACACATGCAGACACTTAAATAAAAATGTTATTATTAAGATTACATATCATTGCTTTACACTGATGAAAGCTGGCTGTGAACATTAAACTGAACAGGATGATGGACCCAATGTGGTTATTAAAGTTTCTTTGCTGCTTTCTCCTCAGACTCTTCCATGATGCAGGAATCAAGCTCCCCTCCTCACATTCCTTCACTAAAAGGGGAAAATCCCAGTAGCAGCTGTTTGAGCCGCTCTGCCTCCAGTCCAGAGCAGAGCCTGTCACCGCATCACTCCACTCCTACGCCGCTGCATCCACCATCAGCTGTTCCTTCAGCCTCTACAGCCAGCAGTCCTCTGTATGGCGCAGCACACAGTGCCACTAAAGTCAGCAGAGACATTGAAGCCTCCACCTCTTTCCCTCCCAACAGTCCTGTAGAGATGGCTGAACCGTCTCTGTCCCCCCAAGTTGCCCAGGCGGCAAAAGGCGCCTTGGAGGAGAAGATACCAGAATGGAGGAAAACCCCAGAAACTCTCACTCCAGGAGAAGGAAAGCCTCATCAAAGAGCAGAGCCCCCAGGCGAAACACGGCCCCCGGGAAGCCTGGGGCCCCCGGCTGCTCAACCTCCCCAGGCCAGGAGAGCTCTCTTTAGCTCCCCGCCACAACCTGTCCCAGTAAGACGGGCAAAGAGCGAAGGGCACGTTCTGGGGCAGGGAGCCAAGCCTGCCCAGTCCACTGTACCAGAAGTCTGTACAGACGCCACCATGAACGACCGGCTCTGGAGCAAGCTGGAGCCTGGCAGCCACCGGGACAGCATGTCCTCGTCCTCCAGCATCTCCTCCAATGATACGGTGATCGACCTGTCTCTACCTAACCTGGCCAGAAGGAGCCTGGGCGTTCTGCCCAGTCCCAGTAACGGCTGCGATGCCTCCTGGATCGACTGCCGCCGTGCGACGCCGGCTCCCTGCGACGTGGTGAGGGTCAGCAAGAGCAAGTCCAACCCCAACCTTCAGCAAAGGAGCTGTCCCAAAGATGAGCTTAAGCCCCGCCCACTGCAGCCAGCCCAGAATGGTGCAGACGAGTCACCTGGCAGACTGACCCAAAGAAGGCACACCTGGTGCCGGCTGTACATGGAAGGACTCAAGCAGGCGTCGCCCAAAAGGCCGAGTGGCGCTGCAACCTCAGCTGCGTCCATGTCAAAGAGTCTCGGAGACCTGACCTCTGAGGACATCTCCTGCAACTTTGACAGCAAGTACCGCAGCATCAGCCGCAGTTTCATTGTACGACCAAGCAGAGATGTTCTCCGTAAGGGCAGTGCTCCGAGGAGCCGGCCGCAGAGCGACCTAACGGAGCAGCTGCGCAGGCTGACCGACGTGGAGCCGCTGAGTCCCTGTGACTTCATCCCGGAGGGCGGAACCAGGGACGCGGGGGAGCAGGAGGCCGAGGAGGCGCTGGTGAGACGGACCTCCTCCCGGAGCCAGAGCAGGGTCCGCTACATTGCCAACAGGGCCAAACAGGCCCAGGAAAGGAAACGGCTGCAGGGATTGCTCCAGGCCAGGAGTGCTAGCTTCAGCTTTACTGGGAGCACTGAGAGCACTGGCAGTGGAGTTGCTGGTCCCATGGAGGAGCGGGGAAACCCAGAGGGAGCGTGCTCCGTGGGCCAGAGTCCCTGCAGCAGCTTGGACCTCCTGAGTCCGCTGGAGCCCTCCTCCCATCTAGAGCCCCCCATGACAGCTGACAGCGCCCAACTGTTCTTCAGGCTGCAGCTCTGAGAACGGGCTGACTTGGAACTGATGGTGGGAGACGCAGCTAGAAGCTTGTTTTGAATCCATTTCCTCCTATTTTTTTTTTTTTTTTACATGTCATATCTGCCGGTTTCTCCCAGCAGACCGTCTCACCAAGCAGAGCATCTGATCCCGTCTCAGTTGAACTCATACGACCACCACTCATAGAAACCATGAGGTGCTTTTCCACAGCAGGAACTGGGTGGCAGGGATGAGCCCCGCCCCCTCTGCTCACCTTCCCATCGCTCACTTCCTGGTTCAAGCTTACACACTAAGGAAGCAGTTACTGTATTGGTGTACTCACCGGTCACACTGTCTCCCTGCAGAAGGTTCTGGTTGCCCCCGCCTCCTTCTCTCCCCTGTGTCCCCCGCTTCCCCACACACTCACACACACCCCGCTGTCTTCACCGTCCCCTTTCCTGGCAGTTTCTTTTAAAGGAACAGGCTCTGCCCTGTGGAAGTTAGAAAATGGACTTTAGTGAAAAGTTTTTATATAATATATTAACTGATATTTGTGTTGAATCTGACCTGCTCTCATGTTTCTGTATTTTTTAGACATGACCTCACAGTAGCAATAGATACTAGAGAACAGGATTTTAATACTTTTTTTTTAATTTGCTTGAACTTTTTAGATATAAATTAGATTATGTGGAGGCATTACCAACTCATCCATCTATTAGCAATATTTCGAACATGATAGCATGTCATGAAGAAAAATGTACAGTTTGATGCTGACAGTCTTGTCTTTGCTGAAAAAAATGGACTGGTTTTTCAATGCAGGATTGAAAATGCTGATTTTTTTCAAAGGACTAATTCTAGCCGTTCTGTTGTAACCCGACTGAGCTCCTATTCTGTTGACTGTAGTCTGTGGCATGTCCACCCTGTTCTTTAACTGAGCCGCTTCGACCTGGCCCTTTATGTTGACCGCATGCCTTTTTAAGCACACTACTGATTTCCTTCATTTTACCAATGTTTTTATATGAAGATTTAAGATTTTAGCCGCTTTTCGGATCACCTCGTGTTGGGGAGCAGGGCATCGCGTCAGAATCCTTGTTTTCGTTTCTCCGTGCTACTAAAGGAAGACGGGAATGATCTTGTTTGTTCTGTTTGCCCTGCCGTCCGAGTTCTTTGAGCAGAAACTCCCAAGACAATATTGAGTTCAAACAATGTGTAATTATGACATGAATAAAACTCAGATAACACTGAACGCTTCACACCTCATTTGCGTCATTTGTGTCTAATCTGTCAGAAGCTGCCCGAGTTCCAGAAAGCCGTAGGATTCATTAACAGAGCAGCTAAACTGAGGCTGACGCAGACTGACATGAACAAGCCTCTGGCTTTGGTGTTGGCAGCTCCAATTATGTCCTCTGCTTGGGTCTTCGTTTAGCAGCCATCACTCCTCCCAGCCTCTGCAGCAGGAGGGGAAAAAGAAGAACAGACCCCCCACAGGAGCAAGGAATGCTCCAGAACAAAGAGACTGGGCAAAAAAAGAACAAATTCAACGAATCGTTAAGAGACGAAAAACATGTTTGTCGTAATTTCTTTCATACCAAGAAAAGATCAGTCTTCCTCAACTACTTTGACTTTTTAGAACATTGCTTAAATTGGTTTGAGGATTTTTATTATTTTTTTTTTTTAGAATAATGATGTTCGGTTCTTATAAATGTCCTACCACAGGATGGAAAATCCTGATCCACATAAATCAGTCCAGTTTATCTGTAAAGCCCATTTCAATAAAACAGCACTTCAAAGTGATTTACATTGTGAAACAAACTACACAAAAACATCGTTTAGTTAAGTTATGAAAACCTGTGACAGACATTACATTTTGCCTTCTTTAAAATCATCAGTACACATCAAATATGTGGGTCAATGTTCCATCCATTAAGGTTCAAAAGCAACTCTAAACTGGTAGTGTTTTAATCCTTATTTAAAGGAACTCGGTGTTTCAGCTGTTTTACAGTTTTCTGGAAGTTTGTTCCAGATTTGTGGTGCGTAGAAGCTGAATGCTGCTTCTCCATGTTTGGTTTTGGTTCAGGGGATGCAGAGCAGAGCAGAACCAGAAGACCCGAGGGGTCTGGGAGGCTGATACAACAACAGCAGATCTTTAATCCGTTTTGGTTCTGGGCCGTTCGGTGATTTATAAACTAACAGTATTTTAAAGTCTATTCTCTAAGCTAAGGGAGCCAGTTGAAGGGTTTTAGAACTGGAGGAAGTGCTGGTTTCCAATACTACACCAATGTGAAGATTCAGTATTTGACCATTTAAATGCCAGGAAAGATGGCATACAAATGAATGGAATAAATAAATATTTAGATTACTTCAATATAAGTGGCAGATGAGGATGAATGAAATGCCTGGTAAACTGAAGTGTGTATCTGGGAACCCTCCACAAAGTCCATGATTTTACCCACTGGACTTCACACAGAGAATCGGAGCAAACCACTGGATGTGTTGGTAGAGTATGTGAGATGATCAGAGCTTGGGAAATCTTTTTATAGCCTAAGCCTGCTTTAAACTTCTCCACAGCTTTCTCCCTGACCTGCCTGGTGTGTTACTTGGACTTTATGATGCTGTTTGCTCCCCGATGTTCTCTTAACCAACCTGTGAGCAGCTGGATTGTTGCTCAATTAGATTAGACACAGGTGGACTTTATTTAGTCATCAGCAATCATCAGGCAACTTCTGAAGGCAATTGGTTGCCCTCAGAGAAATTACGTTTGCACACCACACTCATATATCGAATCATGTATAATTTTCTTTCTACTCTGTAATTGCATACCACTTTGTGTTGGTCTTTCACATAAAATTTCAATGAAATATATTTATTGTAATGGGACCATATGGAAAATGGTTAAGGATATTTTTGCGAGCTACTGTATGTTACTTTTATCCAATTATTGTACTGCATAGTTTTTTTTTGTTTGTTTTTTTTTAAAGAAAAAAAAACAATGACTAAGGAAGTTAATAAAAACAATGGAGGAAAAATGATTAGAAATCTGAGGATGCTGTATAAGTTATCAAAGAGGTCCGACAAACCTTTGAAGTGAAGCCGGAGTTCTGATAAACAGAATTTCAAATCGTCTCCTCTCTCCCGAGTGTTGAAATCCGGACAGACTCCGCTCAGCCCCTCCTTGTTTTCTCAGGACACTGGTTTGTCACTCAGAGCTTCATCCATTTTCCAGTTGGTGGTGTGAAAAGCTGACGGCCACCTCCAGTGCGCTGTCGGACCCTGCCAGGCCTTCTTCAGAACCGTAGGACTTTGTGAAGCACGACATGCTTGTTTTAGAGCCACAGACTCTGCTCCTGCCAGCTCACAAGCACAAAAGACGGCTTCATTAGGATTCCAGGAAAACCACCGAGCCCCTCTTAAAGCCGTATTTATCTGGACAATTTGGCACGTCTCTGCCTCTCAACTGAAACCTCAAGGCCCCGTCTAGCACTTCAACCCTGACAGAATGTTTTTGTCTCGGAGTGAATGCACTTTCTGCTCTCAGGCTGAAACCGCTGCCTGTTCTCAGAGGCTCTGAGCAAATAAATCAGTTTGTAAGCATAAGCTGTAGGACAGATTTGGTAGATTCTCTTCCAAAAAAAGGACTTCGGCAGATAATGCAGCAAACTGTTAGACCTGGGGTTGGAGAACTGGAAGGAAGCTGAACCTTTTAAGTTGGATTGTAATTTAGCCCAGTGAGTTGGAAGCTAGAGCAAGCTGTTCTCTTCTTGACTTTCATTCAGTTGAAATGTTTGTTCAGGGGCTTTTCTGTGTTCGGTCTTGGAGATGGGGATGGGGGTGTTTTAGTCTCTGTCTTCCTCCATCTTCAGGTTTTGTTGCAGGACCCATTGCAACACACTCCCTCTCCAGGAGTGGTGGGTTCCTGAACTTTCCAGCACCTCCCCTCCACACACTCCCACACACACTCTCTGCCGACTTCAGACTGTGTTACGTAACCTTCCAAAGTCCACATGCATGACATTTTAAACCTAATAATCCCAAAATGGAGACCAACACTCCAAGCACTGTGAACAGATGTTGAACTAGTTGACTGAAGACAAAAATATTCTGGTCAAACTGGTAACAGTCTGCCTGCACTCATGTAGAACCTCATCCTCATCTCAGCTTCCTGCGATCCTGGGTCTGACCCCCTCCCTCTTTGGACCCACCATATAAACCCCCAAACTGCTTTCTGCTGCGCCCAGTTCCTCCCTCACGCCTCCGACAGGACCTGGAATTTCTCCTCATACAGAACTCCCCACTTTTCGTCATCTCTGGCAGAAATTAGGTAAGAGGTCTCCTTTGTAGCTCCATGCAAAGGCATTTAGCCACCAAAGTGGTTTTCACTAATTATTGTGAAACCCAGCCGTAGTCATTATCCTATTCTTTCCAGCTCTGTGGAAACATGAGAGCGGTTTTGGCTTTGGTTTGTGTGAGCGCCCTGACTGCGTGGAGCCACACTGCAGGTGAGGAAAACCTCCACTTATCCCATCAGATCTGAGGGGAAAAAATCTGTTCGTCTTGAAGTGGGAGGAGAGGAGGTTGATTATTATCACCTAGAGTGGTTGGGATAGATGGGTTTTCTTAGGGAACATCATGTTCTTTTAAAAGTGAGGAACGCGGATGGATGAAAACCCAGCTGCTAGTTGGTGTCAATGCTTTGGCTGTTTATCAGGGCAGAACGCCAAAGCTTTCTGTTTACAGTTGAAATAAAACAGGCTCCGAGAAACTCCTCCTGTTTGAAGTCCGAGGAGGAGTAACTAGTTACATTTACTTGAGTAACTGAGAAATAAAATGGACCTCTGCCGCACTTCTTCCCATTATGATGAGGTAATTCTTCTCTGACTACCTCTGCCTTATTCACTGAATGATGATGTTTTAGCCATAAAAAAAGAACATAATACACATTTAAAGTTTCTGTTAAAGTTGCACTAGTTAACGTTTTTTTTTTTATATATTTGTTAAATATAGGTATAACTCACTAGGTCATGATAGTATAATATGAAGCAGATAATTTTTGAAAAATCCACCTGTTCCCTGTGGTCCTACTGCCACCAACAGAAAAACACCGCTCAGCCAGAATCAGCCAATCAGAGCTGATTCACTGCCAATCACCCCTGTGTACGTGCTGCTCAAGATTGCTGGTTATAGTAAATATGTGCTTTATTATACGTACACTGAAATAAACTAAAAGGGATGGTCAGCAGATATTTTGTCCTTGTTAATAGGCTACAATTATTTCATGTCTGTTAATTGGCTCAAAAATAATCAACATATGATTCTGTTTTAAATTATTTCTAATTTAATAAATATGTCTGCATTGAAGTGCTTTATAAATAAGCATGTGATCCACTGATTTGCTGCCATCTAAGCAGACTGCAGAATTTTAGAACCTTAAAAAGTTTTAATAAAAGGAACATTTCCTTTAAAATGTATCCCTTTAAATACATATTTTTAATTTAAAACGTATTTTCTTGTCCCAATGCTGCCACTCTGTACAATAGAAGCTTTAAGTAAACTCTCTTTTAACACTTGTCTTTCAGCTTGTGTTTTCTGCCTGGTAGTTTTCTCACAGAGGCAGTGACATCATTTCATCCCGCAGTCTTGTTTCTGCACACTTGACGCCTGAATCTGTGCCAGCCTGCTCTGGCTGACCCACGAGGAAGGGTCACGCTCCCAAATCAATCTCAGCCTTTACCCCACTGGCTGTACCGGACTGCTGGAGTCCCATCAAAGCACAGAGGGGGCAGCGTCCACTGTGGCAGAGTCCTATTTCTCACCAGTGGAGGGGCTGCTGCCACGCTGCGATGAATCAATTGACCCTAGGTGGAGGGGGTCAGCGGCAGACAGGACCGGATTGGACCCAACCAGATGTCTCAGGCATCTCGGCAGATTTTCCGTCCTGCCATCCTCTCCGGAGGAGGCTGACAGAGTGCCACGGGCTTCGTGTGATCCAGCCAGGCCGGCTTTGTTACGGCATGCAGCTCTGAAAGGCCCGCTCCCCTGGCACCTCCGCTCCCCTGGCACCTCCTCTCCCGTCTCCGACCGAACCTGGCAGCACATGTTAGGTCCTGCTGGACACAGCGTATCGCCATTGGTCAGTTATGGCAAAATGAAAACAACTAGGAGTGTCATGAGCCACAAAAACATGGGTTTATGGGTTTGGCCCCCCCCCCCTCCTGTCTCCTGCTCTGATTACACAGAGGCCCAAGAAGGATAGGTCCACAATTTGATCCCCTCACGGGGGGTCCTGGTCAACCCCCTCATTGTACCTCTCAGCCCCTGCTCAGCATGGAGCTGCTTTCTGAAATCTCCTGCAAAACAACCTCCAACAAAACCACCATGGTCCTGCAGGGGCCATTTGGCTAATTTACCGCTGTGGCTTTGAGGAGAACATGACGCGGCTCAAAGCTTCATTAGCTCCATAGAAGCTGCTACCCATCAGCAGAACAAGTGGCAACTCTAAATCCTTTCATTGTCTGCATATGTTTATGTACAATCGCATTACCATGCTTCTTCATCACAACTCCACCCTGTTACCTTTGTCTCTCTCATTCCAGATGCCAAGGAGTTATCCATCACCACTATAAAGGTATCCTTGCTCTCTAGCTTTCACTGAGCATGAATGCCTGGAGGAGGCACAAAAGTTGCTTCTTTTAAAGTCAGGACTCGATTCTGTCGCAAATGATATCACGGCCTGGAATAATTTGGGTTAATTATGTACATTTATGTAAATATTTTGACGTTACTCTAGAAGTCTTATTTCAAAATTCAAACATAAAGGTTTACGTTCATTGGGATTACTATGTTTTTAAATAATTTGGGAACGTCCAATGATGATGTCATAGCATTGTAAGTTTCCTGTAGGTTAATTCTCTGTAGGAGACACATCTGTGCATGTATTTTAAGACAACGCCTCAAACACACCGTGGGACAAGATGAAAAGAAATCAGCCAATATATGAAGAGACATGTGGAGCTGTACCAGATGCCTGAAGGTTCCAGATTCATCTGTTCAACCATTTATATGCAAATATAAACACCATGGGAATGTCCAAGTACAGTGGCAGTTTGGGCAAAAACATGTTTTCCCTGTTTTCCCAGCGATAAAACAGGAAATGCCTCTGGAATTTGGAATGTCTAATTGCAATTCAGGAAATGATCATCTGGAATATCTCCTAAACCTAAAATTCCAGTCTGGAAAGTCAGAGGTTCATCATCAGTCCTGACCTGAAAGTTATGCATGACTTTTTTTCTGCAGTGTTTGTAGCCTGATAGTGGCTGAGCACAATATTCACACCTCAGATTTTAGAACTTGTAAACGCCACAATCAGGTTAAATAAACATGACATAAAGCTTAGGGGGCATCCAACTACATTTTCACCAACAGGATTGTACAGCACCACACATTTATTGTGATACAAACATATTGCTATAAGTTATGTTGTTTTAGCTTTACGTAGATGTCTTATGCAGAGTCAAAGGCTCTATTCAAGATTTGAGAATCAGTTTTAAAAACTCAACTAGAAAAGCACTTTAGATTGCAATTTTGAGTTGGAAAGTTCTACTTTGTTTAAATGTTACGTTTTGGGCACCTTAACATTTGCAGTGGATGCCTCAAATATTAATATGTATAAAGATATACAGGAATACATGACTCGTATACACCTCTTATGTGCAGCATTAAACACAGCATGACTACCTCAGACATAGAAATGGTGACGGGTCATAAAGACGCTAAAACACTTTTGTTCCAGAAATGAAGTATTTACAATAAAAGGCCTGAGGTCATGCGTGTCACAGGCCATCAAGTGTATTATATTTATTTAGACAGAACATGCAAAAAAAATATAAAAAATCCCCATTAGATTCAGATTATTACCTACATGGAACTAACATTTATTCAGAGATAAGTATTTCTCTGTTTTGATTTTTATATTTTATCAATTCACATTCCATTCTCTTAGCACCGTGTCATGACCTGCTTTTCCTCAGTGATCCACCACATACAACTTGTTCCGTTTTCCCAGGATGACCCATACGCCATGAGCAGAGGCTCCCAGTTGGAGGGCTTCTGCATTGACCTGATCTCAGAGCTGTCCAAGAAGCTGGGCTTCAAGTACAACATCCACCTGGTGAAGGACGGCAGGTATGGAGCCATGGACTCATCTGGGAACTGGAACGGCATGATTGGAGAAGTAATCAGAGGGGTGAGTTCATGATGTCAAAATCATGGGAAAGTATGGCATTAATACATAGATGAAGATTAAAACACAGCAGGTGTTGTGTGGGAAACAACACTGAATGGGAAAGGCAGAGGCGCCTCAACAACGACCCCCAGGTTTAACCCGTCCTCCACCGCTGGGTTTCTAAGTCTAAACCAGGGGTTTCTCCCCTCCTTTTTTTCAACCGGTCATTGTAACTTGGTTTCACATCATCCATTGTATAAAATGTGTATGCACCAAATGGCTGTCAATGTTTCTGTGGGATATTGTGCACTTTTATGTGTTTAGTGTGTTGAAATGATTCTTGGACAAGCAAATTTCTGTAGACATAAATAGTTGTGTAATTTGCTCTCATAACACACAGTATTTTTCAACTGTACAGACAGAAGCATTTTTTTTAGGTTTTTTTAGGGGGGTTAAAATATTTTGTATTGCTAAATAATAGACTGAGATGGGTGGGGGTTCAAACCAGCAACCCACAGGTTACAGGTTGAACTCACATGTCCTGAGCCACCGTCGTCCCTCAGTGATTTCTTCTCCAACCTGGTAATGTTCTGCACTTTATTTCATTCTGAGAGTCTGGACCCTGGACTATTGAGAAACAACAGATTGCTGGAGGCGGGACTCTGGAAATCTTAAATGTTACCCAATCTTTAACGTTTGTCCGTGACGTATGTAATGCGCCAATTCAATGATACCAGAAACAACACCGTATTCAGTACAACTACAATATCTTCACCAGGAATAAAATGTTTTAAACTTTCCTCTCGCTCAAACTTTAACTGCTTAATATTTGGAAGAGTGCCTATGTTCACTTCCTCCAATGTGCGCCTATGGTTGTAGTTTGGCAAACTAAAATTAGGAAGTCTAAAATTCTTCAACAGTTTCTAAACTGACGTTAATCGTTTACAACTCCTCCTTCTGTTTGCTGATTGGTCAGGATGAAAGGCAACCTGTGGACCCGAGAAATCCAGTATAATGGGAGGAATCTCATTGAGCAGAGTAGCGTAGTAGACAATTCTCCTCGATCAACTATGATTACTATTAAAGTATGAAACGTATGGTTAAATGAGGACTGAGAGAATCTGGGGAGCTTCGGCTGACATGATGTGCCTCCCGTCCTGAAACTGTGTCTCTCCTTCTTGCTGCAATCTGTACCAGGAGGCTGATCTGGCCGTGGCGCCGCTGACCGTCACTGCTGTCAGAGAACGCTTCGTGGACATGACCACGCCCTTCATCCAAACTGGACTCAGCTTCATCGTGCGTAAAAGCGCTGACTCTGAGGACCCCTCCTTCAGCCTGCTGTCCCCGTTCTCCACAGAGATGTGGGTCGGTGTTCTCATTGCTTTCCTGCTAACAGGACTCTGTGTGTTCTTGGTGGGCAGGTGAGTTCAACTCCAAAACAGAACGCTCCAAGCGTTATTTCTAATTTCAGCTTCAAAAAACGGTAATGTTCAGGGTCGGGGGTGGTAGAGCGGTGGTAGAGGTCCTCAATCACGTCTTCCCCTTCGCTCACATCTCCATTTCTTGCCTATTAATTGTACGATAAAGGCCACAGCCTAAAAACAAAGAAACAATGAAAAAATACTCTGCATTGTAAAGAACAGAAATGTTTCTGGTGAGGCTAAGCTTTTCACAAACAAGTGGGAATGTTTTACCCCTATTTTAAACTGTTGCAGCAGCGAGCGACACCAGACTGCTGCTTATAGACCACAGCGCAGCATTCAGCACCAGACTCACACAAGTTAGTCTGCAAGCTGACAGAACTGGGACTGTCGGCCTCCACCCACCGCTGGACCCAGATAACACCGCTGTGGTCAGAATAATCAGGGGGAGGGGGAGATGGCATATGGAAGAGAGGTGAAGCAGCTTTTTGAGTGGAAAGTCACTAATCTGCCTTGAAGCACCAGCAAAACAGAAAGAGAGCAAACAACCAAACAGCTGCAGAGGAAGGCAGAGCAGACACTGTATTTTCTGAGGGTCTTCAGAGAAGGAAAACTTCTCTTCCTCTTCTCCAAATGCTCCATCAGGAGCATCACACTGTATGTGTGAATGATTCAGCAGCTTCTCAGCCTCAGATAGGAAAACCCACCGAGAGCTTATCAGGTCTGACCCCTCGCTTCACCAAAACCACCAGTATCTACAACAAGAACCAGGAAACACTCTGGTCTAGAGATAGTGGGCAGTTAAAACACACACGGACCTGTTTGAGTGTACTGGCTGTACAGAACATAAACAAGGGAGTGACTTTTTTTTAAATATCTCACTTCAGAATGTAAGACTTAAGCAGAAAACAAACATAAAATGAGAAAAAGACAAATCAGCGAATATTCAGCTGTCTGGTTGCTCCACCCATCCTTCTGTCTGTCTGTTCATTTATTCATTGTCTTCTGCTCATCTGAGTAGAACCAAATTACAAACTCACACATGCAAATTCCAACAATGTGGAAGAAACATTTCTCTGTAACTTAACGGATTTAAAACAGGAATTTTAGTCGTTTTCTCCTAGCAACATGAATATGAACGGTCTAGATTTCGGCCCCTCTGACCACGCCGCCCATCATGTTTCCCCTCTCAGGATCAGCCCCATGGAGTGGGCCGACCCAGAAGCAGACGAGCACAGCTTTACTCTGCTGCACAGTTTCTGGTACATCACAGGAGCGCTGACCCTGCAAGGTAACAATACAGCAGACGCAGGAGCAGCCACGCCCTCTGCTGGCTGTCTGTCTACTCACATCTTTCTCAAAATTCTGTGATCTTCAGATCCTCACATCTTACCCTGACAGATTGTTGTCAGTGAAACAAACTCCAGCCCTTTAGCATCCCTATGGAATCCTTACAGATATTAACCAACACTACATTTAGTTTTTGTAAACGGATGTAAAAAAAAAAAAAAAAAAAAATTGTACCAGTCGGTTTTAAAACACAACTTTTATCAGATCTTCCGTAGAGACTGGTCGAGAAAAAAAAATCTTCAAATTGTCCTCGGTTTCGCTTCGTTCGTTCATACCCGGTGAGCCTCTGCTCGTTCCTCCGCTCTGTTCTCCACAAAACTGAGAGTGACATTTTCTTCACCGCTCATCTTTCATAAAACACATGTTGGCAGCCAGACTGCTCTGCCCTGAAGGGCCAAGAAGTCTTTCTATGCAATAGCTCTCATGTTTGTTTGAGGGGGAGTTTAACTCTTCCTTCCCTCCGGCTGCCTGCCTGTGTGCCATGAGAGCCTCTGGTGCTGTATTATCAAGCAGATTTAGAAAAAACGCAACAAATCCCATGATAAACATAAACTTTTTTCAACTCTAAGCACTCCTGCTCTTGGACGCCGGATTGTTCAGAGCTGATCCCGTCTTTGTCCTCTCAGGTGCCGGCCCTCACCCTAAAGCTCTGTCTGGGCGTGTTGTCGGCGCCATCTGGTGGATATTTGCAGTGCTGCTGCTCGCCTGCTACTTTGTCAACTTCAACTCGGTGTTGCACAGCAAGAGCAAGCACACCTCCATCACCAGCTTCGAGGAGCTGGCCAACCAGGACGTGATCGACTATGGAACAGTGGAGAACGGCTCCACCATGCTCTTCTTCAAGGCACAGAGAACCCCCGGCATCCGCCAGCGGATCCGACGCCTTAAAGTGGCTGACCGTATGAAACGACTCGTTTTTATCTCCCCAGAATTCCATCAACCCCGTGTACCGCCGCATCCACCAGCACATGGAGCGCAAAAAGAGCTACGTGTCCACCATGCAGGAGGGGGTTCGCCTGGCCCAGGAGGGGCGCTTCGCCTTCATCGGGGAAGCCGTGTCCCTGGACTTGGCCGTGGCCCGGTACTGTAAGCTGACCCGGGCCCAGGAGGTCATCTCCATGAGGTCATACAGCATCGCTGCGCCTCGGGGTAAGGCATCTGCATCTGCCAGCATCACATGTACTGCTGCTTCTTCCACACTGCTGAGTGAAGAACAGAAAACATCACATTACACACCGAATCAGATGAAGCCGTAAAACCCCTTGGGCACTAGAGGACCCAAATTTGGGTCCTCAGCAATTGCTTTTACAAGATCTGGTGCCCAAGAGGTTTTAATATTGATATTAATATACATGTGGTGGGCTGCTATTGTTAGCCGAGGTGAGTAAGTAAACTCTATTTTACCGTAACTTGTTATGGTAAAAAATTATGACAGGTTTGAGTGTGAAATAATCTTACTCAAATGAAATGAGAGTAACTTCAAAATGATGTTTTTTTCTTTAGATCTCTGAAAGACATTTAGAAATAAATATAAAAAATCTATTAAAACTATAATTTTTAGGTTAATCAAATCAATTCCTAATTAAATAATCTTCTCTACTATCATAAAAGCTTCAGGTTCCAGCTAGGAGCCGTGCTGCAGGGGTTACAGTTTGTTTTTCAGACCAGTGGATGGCATTCACAGCAACTTTTACTCTGCAAGTCACTTTGGCTACTTCACACCACATTGTAATCATCTTCAGTTTATCTTTGCAGACAAGCCTTCACAATGTTTTAATTCTCCTGAAATGAAAAACAGAATCTAATTGGAAGCAACTGTTTTGGGATGGACTGGCGATCGGCCCGGGGCGTACCCGACCTTTCACCCGGTGATGACCTCTGGAGGCAGGCGCCAGCTCCTCTTGCCTCCTCTCATTCCTCCTTTCTTTACCCCACTAGGTTCTCCGCTGGTGAAGAACCTGACCATCGCTGTCCTTCAGCTTAGTGAGTCAGGGGAGTTAACACACCTGCGGGAGAAGTGGTGGGCCAGCAGCTGCATGGGCTCCGATGAGACACACGCATCCGATGCGCTGAAGCCCTACGACCTGCGCGGCCTCTTCTTGCTGCTTGGACTGGGCCTGGGCGTGGGGCTGCTGCTGGCCCTTCTCGAGCTCCTGTCCAGGGCCCACAGCCGAGCCAAGGACGGCAAGGTAGGCAGAGAGACTCACGCGGCGGAGTCGGGTCATGTGGTGTTCCCGATCTTTACGGCTCCTCTGCTGTTTCCCAGAAATCCTGCTGCTCGGTGCTGTCGTCTGAGCTTCACCGGCGCTTCGGGAGCGGAGGAGAGGGAGCAGAGCAGGAGAGCTCCGATAAGAGCAAAGCATAAAGCAAATGTTCACGCTAGCTGAAATAAAAGCGTTACAGACAGGAAGGAGCTGACTGTTCCTGTTAGCTTTCTGTTCCTCTGTAGTAACACTCGTGTATGTTTTTACTTAATGCTTTTTGTATTTTTGTAGAACACCCTGAGATCAATGCAATGAGACGACCTGAGGAAGACAGTTACTCTGAGTGCTAAGCTCTCTGGGTTAGTTTCTTTTTTAGTTTACACATCAGTTCTTCTCTCCTAACACACTGCAGCTCAGTGTTTCATATTAATACTGTTGTTTTCCCTTGGACTGTTCAAATAAACTTTCCAACATTCCAGCTTCTCTCCTTTAAAATGTGCAGCGTTATTGGTCACCATGCCATGGAAAACCATTCCTGATTCAGATGAACCATACACATCCTAATTTGAGACAGAAATCAGAATTACTCAAGCTCAAAGTCTGAGCATGCAACAGGTCCTGGGTTTGATTCCCGGCGCGGGATCTTTCTGCCGGTTTCTCTCCGGGTAGAAAAGTACTCCGGCTTCTTCCCACAGTCCAAAAACATGACTGTTAGGGTTAATTGATTTCTCTAAATTCTCCTTAGGTGTGGATGTGTGAGTGTATGATTGCCCTGTGATGGTCGCCCGAAATATCTTGCTGGAGATAGGCACCAGCGCCCCTGCCGACCCCACTAGGGACAAGGGTGTAACAAAATGAATGAATGAATGGATGGATGAATGGATGGACACATAAACCAGCTCAAGAGACTCGGTTGCACATAGAATGGAAGAGTTGGTGGGAATAAAAATGCTAAAGACCAACACAAAGAACTGGATTAACCTGAGGAATATAATATTGTCTATAAGCTCTGATCCATGCTGTGTGTGGAGATGCTGCCCGTCTCCAGCAGTCATTAGACCAGAGGTGGATTGGACACACTTCTAAAGAGACACCTGAAAAACCAGCTAACTTAACATAAATGTTTATGGACAGTGGTGAGAGAAAGCTAGAGAAACCTTACATGAACAAAAAAAAAACATGCTAATTCCTTGCAGAATACATTGGACTGTTATTCTTTTTTTTATTTAAATGTTTTGACTTTTGGCGTTTCAGGAAATAAAATACATGTGAAAAAACAATTTAGGCCACTTTAATGTAATAGTAACTTGCGTTTGTATGATCTTCAACCATTGGATTTTATTTTTTATTTATTTTTTTTTAACATGACCCGTCCCGCATTGTTGTTGTCTGAGTGCCAAGGTAAAACCCAACAGACTTGCCATTACGAGTGGAATGTTACGACTTAATGCTCCACTTGATATAAACTAAAATTTCATTAGAAATTGCTTTGGGTTCAAATGTAATGGAGAAGGGGATGAAAAAGACAGGAGACAAGAAAGGGAGAAAAAAGGAGAAAACGGTTAAAAGGGAATGAGAGCTGAGTGGAGGAGAGAAAGAAGAATATACAAACACCGTATCTCCAGATGTTTCTACAGTGTGTAGTCTGCTTCTACACCTGCAGAAAGAGAGAAAAAACAGAACCGAGAAACTATAGAAACACATGTACATGTATCACTGAAAATGACATGGTACAAGTTAATACAAGATGTAACGAGTGGCAATCACAGCCCAATAGAGTTTACCTGAAAATTCCTGAATCTTGTGTGAAGTTTGTGTGAAGGATGGACTTAAGCACCAGGCTAATGGTGTGGCAGGAGCTGGCTGTGAGCTGTGGCTTCACTACGT